>VZTV01109395.1:0-12579 GCA_013400875.1 Anhinga rufa
AGGCTATCACATTGGTCAGGCATTACTTCCTTTTCAAAAACCCATGCTGACTTTTCCCAACCACCTTCTTGTCCTTAGAATGTTTGGAAACGGTTTCTAGGATCACTTGCTCTATCACCTGTTCTATCTAAGGCTGATCAGCCAGTGGTTCCCTGGATCCTCCTTCTTGTCCTTCTTTATGACAGGAGAGAGATTTGCTTTCTTCTAGACCTCAGGAACCTCTTCCTATTGCCATCTTTCCAAGACAGTAAGAGTGGCCTTACAACGACATCAGNCAGCCTGCTCCCGCAGCATTCCCAAGTGCATCTCATTAGGGCCAGAGACTTTTGTTTATCCAGTTTGTTTAAATGTTCCCTAATGAGATTCTTCTCTACTTCCTTCATCACGACTTTCCCACTGTTCTCAGTTGCTTGGAATTCCCAAGTCTTAACCACTAAAGACTGAGGAGAAGGCATGCAGTACTTAAGCCTTTTCCATGTCCTTTGTCACCAGGGCCCCTGCCCCATTCAGCGGCAGGCCCACATATTCCCTAAATTTTCCTTCTGCTGCTGATAAACTTCCAGGAGCCATTCTTGTTGCTGTTCACATCCATTGCCAGAGCCAATGCCATGTGGTCTTTGACTTTCCTAACCACATCCCTGCATGATCACATAATGTTCTATATTCCTCCTGGGTCACCTGTCTGCAATTCTACCTTTTCTATGCCTCTTTTTAACATTTGAGTTCAGTCAGGAGCTCCTTGTTCATCCAAGCATTCCTCCTGCCACCTTCACTTGATTTCCTGCTCATCAGGATGAACCATTCTTGAGCCTGAGCTCCTCCACAGTAATTTTACAGATATTGAGAAGTCCCTGTCTGAAAAATGTTACTGCTTAGATAACGACAGACAGAAATAACATCTATCAGAATTTTACTATTGTTATAGTGGAAAGTAGTCTATTTACTGATGTGGTTTAACCCTTGTAGGTGGCCAAGTGACACACAGTGGTTCGGTCACTTCCCCCCAGCAGGATGGAGGAGAGAATAGGAAGAGCAAAGTGAGAAAACTCATGGGTTGAGATAAAGACTGTTTAATAGGGAAAGCAAAAGCCGTGTATGTAAGCAAAGCAAACCAAGGAATTAATTCACTCCTTCCCAAAGGCAGGCAGGTATTCAGCCATCTCCAGGAAAGCAGGGCTCCATCATGTGTAAGAGTTACTTGCAAATGCCATCACTCCAAATGTCCCCCCCTTTCCTTCTTCTTCCCTCAGCTTTATATGCTGACCACAACGTCATATGGTATGGGATATCCCTTTGGTCAGTTGGAGTCAGCTGGCCCAGCTCTGTCCCCTCCCAACTTCTTGTGCACTCACACTGGCAGGGCAGAGTGAGAAGCAGAAGAGGCCTTGATGTTAAGTAAGCATCACAAGCTACTGTGAAGAAAATTAACTCTATCCTAGCCAAAACCAGTACACAACTCGTGCAATTGTAACCTGTTAAATGGAAATATTTTACTTACAGACTGATCAGGTAGATTGTCAGTCTTAAGTTCTCTGTGATTGGAATACTGAATATAAACAGGCTGATTGTGGAGGTAAGGTGTAGCAGAAGTATAGTAGTTCACCATAGAAACAGCAGCTTCTTCAAAAGCCATTTCCAAAAATGCCTGCAACCAATACATAACAGTTTTCAGTGTTATTGTGTTTTACAGGAGAGAAGAAGGCATCAAAGCACCATTTATTCCCAATTCCACTCTTACTAGAAAAAGATCATGTGAAAGTACAGTGCTAATTTGCTCATTAAACTGCATTTGTGTGTGTTGTGTTTATAGGAATGTTTGATTTGGTTTGTGGGTTTTCTTGTAAGGTTTTATGTTGTAAGTACAATAAGTCATTAAAGAATAAATATGACATATGGGCAGCAATGCTGCTAAAAATACCACACTGCTACTGAATTTCTTAGATTCCTGAATCCAAGCACTATAACCTAGGTAGCTTTGAAAAGGCAAGAACAGGACACTAAATATCTATCAGTTTGTGCATTATATTAACCCAGCTCAGTGCTCTAGACAATTTTTGAATTAATGCCTATTATTTTTAGGATTTCAGTGTTTATTCATGATGTGAACTACCCCATCACACCTAAAATGATTAAAAAAAAACCTAAGGAATTTATTTCACATAAAAGATTAACATACATGCTATTTATTTAATCAGGCAGGTTATTTCAAGACATATGTTGACATCAATAGTGACAATGTAGTTCTTTATCACCTACACATTCTTACATAAGGTTGATATAATGTTTAGCAATATTAACAAGCTACTAGATCATTACTTAATCTAAAAGTATATTAATAATTTAAAATAAATATCAAGACATCCTTTCACATTTGAAAATATTAAAATCTTGGGCTATCCATGAAATATTTAGACATTGTTGCAATCACTTCAGCCAAATGCAATACCAAAAGGGTCATGACATGAACCACATCTTCAGCCTTGGTCTTATAATTGAAACACTGAAAATTACATACCTGCTTTGTTCCTCTTAGCATCAAGAGGTTAGTCACTTTGCCAAAAGGGAGGCCTAATGAAATGATTTCTGCTTCAGTAACATCACTTGGAATTTGACGAAGATGAAGGACACGTGAAGGGGGGCATGGTGATTTGTCTCCTTTAATTTTCTTGCCATTCTCATTATCTAAAATATTTTAGGGAGGGGGGTGAACAAGAAAACAAGACAAACTTATTGCACAGTATACATACCAAAACCTTAAAAGAGATAAACTGCTGTCTCAGCATTTACATTACCTTATGTATAGCTCTTTGAATCCTAAGAAAGGACAGTTCATGTATAACCAAAGGACAGTTTAAGAAGATCCCTTCAGCTGTTCCAGATCTCCACTGCAAGGGGAGTGTGTGGTGTGTTTGTTTTGCTTTGGTTTAGGTTTGTTTGCTTGTTTAGTTTTTGTATTTTTTTTTAAGACTTACAGACAGAGAGGCCAATAATTTCTTCCCAAATGCCCATGTAACATATTTACAAAATGAGCAAGTAGTAATTGGGAGGTAATACATTATTTTTTTTATTACTAACTTATCTTCCTGCATGGTATGTTGCTTAATTAGATTCAGTTGCTACCTCAAATAATTTTTTTTATTTTATTAAAGAAAGCCTGCTGTCCCACATGACTGTTAAGTTTTAAAAAGTCTTTGAAAAGCATAGACAGCAGTGAGGCATGAAATCTGTACATATTCTAAAGTCTTCCACTTTGGCAAACTGCCTTTTTGGTTACCTATTTAGATCCTGTAACAGGTAAGTCACCAATGGTTACGTTTCAAGATGACTCAGTCCTTGAGAGCGCTTTTATGCAGAACACCACATCTGACACTGTCATATTGTTCTAGAAGCTATCACAATGGAGTAATAACTTAAAGTTGTAAAAATTAAATTCATTAGCCAAATTACAGATCCCAGTTAGAGATTCTCCTAAAGCAAGCTACAGAGACTTATGAAACTTGGTGAAAAAACATCCTAAACTGAGAGAAAAGGCAGCATATTTGATGGAAATTGTATTGAAGTCTAACTCCATACCACTTAAAGGAAGAAACAGCATTCTTTTTTTTTTACTTATGTGCCAGAAACAGCTTCACTCCAGCAAGAGAGATAGCCTTAACATCTCATGTGTTGCATTTAGGCTTCCAAGGAGAATCACAAAAGGAAAAAACAGCTGTATGAGCTTAGTAAGTAATTTCAGAATTTGCTGTAGGTTTTGAGTACAGTCTAAGGCTGAGAAGTGGTTCACACAAGTCATTCTCTATAAGGATCTTCACAGAGGGTTTTTTACTAGTGGAAATCTGTAAAAGTTAGATAATCTAAGACCCAACCATGGCACACTCATAAGCCAAGTTAAGTAATTCCCCCACCTGCAAAACAGAAAAGTCTGTTATGCATCGATTTTTCCATCAAGAAATTTTAAATGGCATCATGTGCTCTGTGTACATTCTGAAACATGTGAACATATGGCACTTGTTGGAGATGACAGACAGAAACATATTAAATGCATATCAGTACCAAGCCACGACAGGACATGTTACTATTAAAGCCTAACAGCCCACCCTATTTTGTTAAATCTACTTTTCAGGTTCAAAAAGGACAAGATGTCCTTGACTTTACTAAGTCAAGGACTGCTTGACTAAAGAAAGCAGGAAATGAAACCTAACAGGACTTTTGCTTTTAGTTTAAGATGAGAGACTCTCGCAGAAGCGATACCTTCTGGGTTCTGACTCATTATCAGAGGTGATGAGATGGAGCTAAGTGGCAAGCACAGCATTTCTTCTCTACATCTTCACTGAGTGTTACAGGGGTTTTGAGGTCAGGCATTCAGCCAAAAAGGACAGTACTTACTGGAACAGTTTCAGCCTGTGTACATACAGTGTGCATCCTCTATTTCACTATCTACCCATTAGGAAGTACATTTTGGCTCTAGTTGATCTGGCTTCTGAACAGTGACTAACACCTGACCTAAAAATGCTATTAAATTGCTTCTTTTCCTGTTGTGGAACTTTAGCTAAGTGACTAAATTAGCAATAAAAGCTAGCACTCATTCCATCCCAAGTGTAAAGACCTCAGCATTTTTTAAATTATGCTTCTTTCTCCAGGTATTGATACTAATTTTGAAGCAGAGTGATAATCATGTGTCTCCTCTGGCATCTAAATTTCAAAATTGATTCAAGAATTCTTTAAAGCATGCCCAAGGTGATCGCCTCTTCTGAATTTTACACTAAATTGGGTGAAAGCAAAAAAAGATAAGAGAAGCCTTATGAACAAAGTGAAATTTGGGGCCTGGTGCTACAAAGGCAAGTTCATTACAATAATGATTCATGAATGGTACAAATGTATTTCCCAAGTTAGTAGCCTCAGATCAAGAAACCCAGAACATATTTTAGATACGTGACCCACCAGATGCAAAAAAACACTGCAGGTAAAGCAGTTGTGTAGGTAAAGAGATGTATCTCCACAGGGATTATATAAACCCAAAATGAAGTATAGAGTTATTAATGAGAATTAGAACATTTTTTTATATATTTGCAGACAAGCACGTCTATCTCATTTTTAAGTTTAATATCATTTAGACACCCTGGACGTCACTGTGAAGGATCAGTAGTTGCACTGATAATTAATAAAAGCCACTTGAACTCAATACAAATTTATATTCCTTGCCAGCTGGTTTCTTCTCAAAAAAATATCATCTACATGGATCTGAAATATATCTCAGCTATTAAATTACTGAGTTATAAGCTAATGCTATTTCAAGCCAAGTAGAAGCCTCTGGATGTCACACTAAATCAACTAGCAGAAGTATGAACAATCTGATAGGTGCAAGTCAAAGAAATTAAAAAGAAAAAACTTCAAGTAAGCTCATCAGACTCTTCATTCCCCTTATTCCCTATCGAAAATATAGCAAGGAAATCTTAGATGCTTATCAATACAAAAAAAAACCCCACCCTATTTACAGAGAAAACACACACTGTTGAAGAACTGTGATAAAAACATTTTTCTATATATACCTGTAGTTGGAGTAGAAGCACTCATGGTTAAAGGCCTGTTATGGACACCAGAAGGCATATGCTCCTCAGGTCCACCCTAAAACATAAAAGACAAGATTACTAGTAAAACCTGTTACAGAGGAAGAACTTGATACAAAAGTGCAACAATTCCTGTAATTTATTCTTCCCAAGAACACCCCCTTTCTATACACATTATCCACTAGTGCTGTGAACTTATTTTCCAAGAAAAAAATGCCAACCACACAACTTTTCCTTCTGTCTCAAGATGTTAGAAAGTTCAGCTGTGTTACACCTTCTTACTTCTCTTATTATTTATGCTACTACAGCTTACATTTTAAAAGATCAAGAATAACAAGTGCTTATGAAAAGAAATTACCTGGTGAGGTCAGCATTCGTGACTGGACACAGAATCACAGAACGGTAGGGGTTGGAAGGGACCTCCAGAGATCCCCTCGTCCAGCCCCCCTGCGTGAGCAGCACACCCAGAGCAGGGGGCACAGGACCGCGTCCAGGCAGGGTGTGAATGTCTCCAGGGAAGGAGACTCCACAGCCTCTCTGGGCAGCCTGGGCCACTGCTCTGGCACCCACACAGGAAAGGAGTTTTTCATCATATTCAGGTAGAACTTCCTGTGTTCCAGTGGACCTTGAACAAAACTAACTCAAAACATATTTAAATATACCTATGGCTTTTTTTTTTTTAAACCTGATCCTTGTCCTAAGAATTTGACAGTGGATCATAGGTATTTAGAAAAAATACTGAAAAATCAAGGTGTATGCTTTAAGAATACTTACAATTTGAGGCTCTAACTACTAAGAGAGAAGAGTTTGAGCGCTACAGGTTCTTCATTCAAAAATCAGCGCCAAGCAGCCAGTTAAGTCTGTTTACTCTGCAGGACTGCTCTAGTATATCAGCCAAGCATCATCTTCAAAATGCTGACGTAGAAACAAGGTACCACAACACCTCTGAAAGGCAGTTAAGTGTCCTGAAACTTTCACCACATTCTTCCATAAAAGCATTTTCATGAAAAAGGTGAGACTAAGGGAGTGGTTCTACACGATGGAATAAGCTGATCCAAATAGCTCCTCATCACTTCAGTGGAAGGAGGGGTTCCCATTGCCCTTGCCCCACCTGCTCATGGTCATGAGCTGTTTATCTTGCACAAGCTCTGGTGCCCAAGACATTTTGCATTATATGACTCAATCTTCCAACCTGACAGCACTCTATGCCGAGTTAGGTTAGTTTATCAGCTGAAAGAGGGGTTGAAAAGCACCAGGATCCAGTGTGAAGAAAGGGGCAGGGGTACTTGAAGAGGTGATGTGACTAAGAAAGCATCCTTTTGGCAGCAGTAAGCCATCATGCTGACTTGTATTGGCTGTGGAAGTACCACTCATAGAGGAGCGGTTCATAAGCTGTCTGTGTTTAAAGGAACAGTCTGGTTCTTTTCATCCTTGCAATTAACCATGTATTTTTGCTGCTTCCCAGTGTTGGGAGGGTCATTCACAACAGAAGGCTGTGACCAGGCTAGGACGCTGAAAAACCTTTGCAGCCAAATTTGGCTTCTCATGAAGGAGCACAGGTGTTAGTGTGGGATGGAGGAAAACATGACCGTGTTCATTCCTCTCTGGCAGCAGTAGAGAATTATTGTTAACCATGAAATTGCATTTTAAGAGTATATTTAAATGCAACATCTAATTGTGGCAAACACGCTGCAAAATTATTTTACATTAAAAGAAATAAAAAATATAAAAAACATATTTTAAAGGAATTCCAATGCTAATTTTTTCAGTTGCCACTCATTAAATCCATTTGCAATAAAAATATAGGCTAAGGTAAAGAGCAGCCTGTTCAGCTGAGCAATAGAATAAACCATACATCATATAGCCCGTTATGCTTCTTTGGAAGGTCACATTTTATATTTATCTCATTGAAGTTTGTCAATGAAGTGGTTACTAGATCTCTGATACATATCACATTCTGCTTGGATGGATACTGAAATGTAATTAACATCCAAAATCAATATTAATTTTTAGTTTGTAGATATACCTTCAGTACCTACCAGCATCCAGGTATTGAATGCCTAAAGAACATATTTGATTGTAAAATGCATATCCTGCTATTTAAACAAAAGCAGCAATATGTGCAGCTAGTAAGAGGTATAAGGTACTAAAGATGATCTTTTCTTAAGCCAACCCTTCATTTTATTTACAGGAGGGCAGAAAAAAATCCACTACTGCTGTAACTCCAGTTGTGAGGGCTTTTGGCTTGTTTTTTAACTTAGCATTTATTCAACAGGAGAAATCTCTGCATTTTTTAAGAAGGCTGTGAAAAAACTTGGTGTTTTAGCATGTCCGACTCTGGCAGCAGGTGCCTTTCCTGAGCAACTTGTAGTTTCATTATAAACCCTGGCCCCAAATACATCTATTATTATTTTGGCAGACAAGTTAATTTGAAGGACTTAACATGTGTTCTTGTAATTTCATATTTGAATTTATATGCACTGATACAAAAAAACCCACAACAGACTCTTTCAGAAAAAAAATAATTTTCCAAACTCTTTTAAAAAAATTCCAAATTTTAAAGTTTAAAAAAGTTTTTTAAAATTCCAAATTTTAAAGTTTAAAAAATTTCCAAATTTTAAAAATTTGTCTTAGTTGATTCAGCTCAATTCAGATAAGTGTCTTAGAGCAGAAACCAGAATGTGGTATAAGAGAACTGCTGGGAACTCCACTGTTTTTGCAGGTGGATGACCAAGCTATTTGTGAAGTACAAGAACACTATAAAGATGCTTTTCAGCATCTCATCATTTATCCAGCAGCATAACTGGTAAGCCTTCTCAGTCATTGATTGAAAGCAAAACCAAACTCAATGCAAAAATATTATAGAACAATGCAAAGACAAATTGACACCATGACAGTTCTCCTGCAAGTTGAAGTACAATGTGCATATGTTGGGGATATTCTGGATTAGCAAAGGAGACACGTTTACTTCATCAGTCACACAGAATCCCCAAAGAAATAACAGAATTCAAGTTCGTGAAGCCTATTTTTTAATCTCCTTCTTTCCTAGATAGAACTGAAAGATATATTTTTGAAATACTTTGTAATATGAAGCATTTAATGTGGTGACAAAGATCTACTACAGACTGCTATGGTAAAAGTGTTGACGAGGCCTTGAGTGCTGAAAAAACCCACACAAGTTAGCTTGGCCTAGGTAGTGTGTAACAAAATTCATACTCTATCTTTGTAAAGAGGCTAGAGAGTTCTGCCATGCCCCTAGTCTCTTTCTGTATACAAGTTTTCAGTTGGCTACTTCTTAGTTATTCACTGTTTAAGTCCAGCTCGGAAACAATCAGAGCAGCCAAATCCTGCCTACAAATATACCTTGACATCTTTCCTTGCCTGTAGTTTATACACACTTGACAAGCATTTCTTTCAGCAGGCATGTCAGCTTACACTGCCCTTATGCCATCGCTACTGCTTCAGTTTTCACAGCGTAGCTGTCCTAGGTGAGGCAGTTACTTAACCTAAGTGAGCTGCTTGTGCCAGTTCACTGCGAGGCCTCACAGGCAAAGGCGAGGAGGCAGGCAAGACAAGTAAGCACGGCTGCCTAACCTTTCACTGAGAAGCACTTCTTCCAGCACAAAGCCACACTCACAGAAAGCAGCACCACAGTTCTGCTTGAGTGTCAGAAGGAACGCACTAATTACATGGTGAATATTCCTTCTCTCAGACCCATGAGAAATGTAGGTAAGTGGAATTTTTCAACCCAAGGACAGCTACCAGCCCAGGGCTGGAACACCCTCCTCTGCTCCTATACTCATCCCATCATTCCGAACACATTAATGATCTCTTAACATGTTAAGGCTGCTTTTTTCTTAAACCATAAAACTTCCCACCTCTCCCATTTCATGACAACATTTTTGCATTTCTTTGGGATTATTAAGTGGTGATAAGTATGGTGATAAGTAAGGTAAGAGCAGCTAGTTCAAGTTTATTCTTTCCTTTAACTGTTGAGTAGGAATTAGAAACAAGTTGCTTGGAAAGCATAACTTGATTTTGGACATTTCTTTAAAAACAGGTAAAATTTATAGCACAGTAACCAGCCCAGTAAGGGGCCTCTACAAAGTGTAGCACTCAATGACAGGTTAATGAAACGAATTAGTACTTACCATGGCCAATTTCCCTAAATAAGGCATATTACACAACATCAGGCTACAGCAACAGATGCCATTCCTGAAGATGCCTTACCTAAGCTGTTCTATGATCTTCAAATTTCTGACAGTAATATATGTTAACTATTCTGCAACTCAAGTATAAAAAAGGCTGCACTCATAGCAAACATCTGAAAGTCAGCAACTCTGGTTTTTTAAAGTCTTTGTGAGTCACATATAGTTGGAAACAGGAGTGTAAGTCTGGTACTCTAAAATACTTCTTTAGAAGATGTCCATTTGTCAAAACTTTGGCAACATTACTTCTGGAATCAATGAATCCTATAAACAGCCTTTTAATTTTTAAGAAGGCTGTATGTAAACAAAATCACCTTTTTTTTCCCCAATTTCCAAGTGCAGTCTTTCCTCCCCTCTTCCTTGCTAGTCACAAATTCTTCAGTACAGTTCAATCAATTACAAATGGGATAGTCTCGGGGAAACTTACATTTCATCTGCAATATATATTGTTTGTTTTCTTAGAATATAGCTAGTCACCTTTCTAGACTATTATTTCTAATGAGGAAGAATATGATCATAGCTTTTTACTATGAGACAGCTAGAACAACAAAAAAGGGGGCCCAATTTTAAGGAAAAATAATTCATTCAAAAATGGTCTTTCTCCCTGCATATAAATTAAAGTTTTGTACATTTTTCTACAAGATTCTACACAGCAACAAATGAATTACTGTTCCAAAAGGGGCACACTTTGAAACATGACAATTTCAAACCATACTAGTGAAAAATTGTTATTAAATGTAAATGAACTGTTCTAATGCATACTTTATTATTTTTTATAGAATCCGATTGTGAAAAAGGAAAAAAGCTAGGGGTCATGAGAAGAGTGAAAATTTCCATTATCTTCTATCTCTGCAGTAAGCTCCCTAAATACCTGTTATATTCCTTCATTCTTTCTTCCACAAACAACGTTTGCAACAGAGATGCAAATCCTGCTTCCAAAATGAAGATTTAATGTGAAGTACAATACCATTGATGCCAAAATAAAAATACTTCAAAGAAAGTGGAGGTAAACTAAGGGAAATGTCAAAGTAATGTATTTGTATTAAAAATAAATAAACCGACCTTAACAAGAAAAATCTGCCATTTCAGTAGGCTGAAACAGAAGGAAATTATAGGCAATGATCACAAACAAGCAAGCCTGCTTTCCTCCACTGCAGAGACCCCTCCCAAACACATTGGTTCAACAGGCTGATTGTCAGTCATCCTAGAAGCACGCTGTTTTAGCACAGATAGCTGCCCTTCTGCAGGCTTGAATGCTCAGTGGCTCTGTTAGGAATACAGACCACTCTACTGCCTCCCTTATCAGTTACTGAAGCTCCCTGCTACACTGGTAAAAAGATAACTGTACGCTTTCAGAGAGTCATGCAACAGTAATAAAAAAGTGAAAAGGAAAAGAATGAATCAAGTTTTAGGCTTGTTGATTTCATTAAAGAAAAGATACAGGGCTCTTTTTAGAACCTCAAATAATTAGTAAGGCTGCAGCAGTATATACTGTCACAGAAACTACATAATCTTTCCTAATTGTGCTAGAACAATTTCTTAAATATGAAGTTTCTATGACACAAAAATAATTTGAATAAACAGTTCCCAATGGCGATGCCATCCTGAAGTTGGAAATACAATGCAGACTCCAAAATAGCCCAAAATATGAAGTATTTAGCAAGAATTTAAAATCCAGCAGCTTCAAGAACTGCATACAAGTTTTAGAAACTGTCTAGGCATCCCATATGAACTTTTGCAATATAGATAATGGAATAGTAGAATCAGGGAATCATTTCACCATTTTCCTGTAAAAGAGCTGGAAAAAAATGGTTAATAATAAAACTGACTACACACACATTTGTTCTGTTGTCTTCTTTTGAACAGCTATTTCTCTTTTTACCACTACAGACCATTTTTTAAGTTTGATGCAATGGTTTAAAATGAAGAAATCCAAATCAAAAAACCATATTTTTTAAAACAATGTAAATGCTAACTGCATTGGTTCAAATCACGTCCAGGAGCTATGTGGACTGCTAAGAGTTTATCTCTAGTTTATACACATTTGTTTTTCAGGTCAGTGCAGGAACATGGAAAAGGAGATAAGCTTTACCAAGCTACAGCATTCATCCTCCACTGGGGAGATGGCAGAGGACAAAGGCGAAGGAGGCAGTGAAAAACACATGAGACCAAAGTTGAGCAGCGCCTTTCCCCCTGCCTCTCACCATGTCAACTAGCATAGACATGCCATACGCTTACTGCATAGTATACACCTAGACCATTTACCTTCAACAGTTGCCTGCTTTCACCGTTATCTAGGTGTTATTTCTCTTTTGTTGGGAAAGAATTTTCAATGAATCATCCAATTCTACTGTATGGCCAAGGTCACACCGTATTAATACAAGAATCACCAGTTGTATCTCACATGCTTTAATCAACACTGCCATCCATTCACAAAGTCAGAGAAACCACAAGCTGTAGTGACAAACTGCTAACTTAGAGTTATTTCAAACTAGGGAGACATCTTAGAAGTGCAAGGAGGCAGAGAAGAATCCAACTGTTCTTACACATTTTCAGGTCGCCCATAACGGCAAGCATCCACAACAGCAACTTCTGCATCCATAGCTACCTGCTAAAGCAGGTCACAATCTTCCCATTTTAAATATTTGCCTTGCCACAGTTTAACAGATGTTATAAAAATACAAAACACACTCAGTATTCAAAAGTTCTGAAGTACAATTCTGGTGCAAAACCAACTCCCTGTCTTTGGGATGCAACACATTAGGCATAAAAGTTTGTCAGCCTTGGACTAAAAATCAATTAAG
>VZTV01109396.1:0-42490 GCA_013400875.1 Anhinga rufa
CCAGCTGAAACCATAACACTGCTGAAAAAATTAGCTGCTAACATTACACATGCCTAAATAAATGCAATTATCATTAGAATTGTATCCCCCCTTTTTTTTTTTCAATTAAAAATATGCAGAGACCATATTCCCCAGTAGTTCAACCAAAATAAGACCTAGTCCTTAAGCTTGTCAGGTGAGCAGGAATGGGATGGTTAGAGACGATCAGTCTGACTTGTAACCCGACAAGGCATTCTTGCTCAGAGCTTGTTAACAAAATGATTTAACTACACCTCACTAAGCGCAGTGCTTCACTTGCGTTCAGGGTAATCACAGCTTTCTATCTACAGCTGTTACACGTTTCTGACCATTTGGCAGAGCGCTCAGTAGTCAACCATGCTATTTCTGCAAAGTCTGCTCGCTGTTAAATTAAGATGCTGGTGCCAACCTACCAACGTAGCGCCTAACATGGATGCTGTCACTAAACAGAAAAAAAATCGGCTTTCTGCCACAAAGGGGTTTGCGGCGTTGTGCGATCCCTGTTGCATCTACTGCTCTCTTTCACTGGGACACCCGAGGAGTGGTTGTGGGGCTTTAGATGTGGAAGGGGCACCCAAAGCAAGCCGCTGCCCGCCTCCATCCTTCCTTCTAGCACTCTCGTGGCTCCGCAACAGCTCTGCTCATGACGCTGACGGTGACAACAGAAAGCGCTGTACCACAAGTCAAGTGGGACTTTTTTTTTTATTTTAAACATTTACAGAGATGGAAATAAATACAGGAACTAGAAGATAGAGAGGGTGCTTTTAAAAGAAATCAATCAAGTCTTCATCAGGCTTCAAACAGAAAAAAAAAAATTGTATCCAATAGCTGTTTAAAACTGGCCAGCGTTTCAAAGGTCAAGGATTAGGCTGAACAATAATGTAAATAACTAAAGATAAGCATTACAACAAACGAGGGTGACACAGCTGACATCAGCGAACACGCAGTACTAACAGACAAAATGGAACCACACTACAACAAGAAAGTCTCGTATATTTACAACATACCTATCATACAAAAACATTTGGAAATATTTAGGGAGTGATTTCTGCTCTGTCCAGCTGTAAGATATAAAAGAAACACTGGAGGGTTTGTTGGTTTTGTTCCCCTCCCCAATATCTACAGAATAGTTTTAACTTTTGGCAAAGTTTAAAAAAAACTTTGTATTGCAAGAATTTTTCATCCAACCTGCGCTCTTCTGCGTTCCCGTCCTTGCTTATCATCATCACTGTCATCCGCCGGGGCAGTTTGTCAGAAGACAAAGGGTTTGTAAAGTTCTTTACAGTCTTTTATCGATGGTCTGACCTGTAGGTTGGAAAAGTGTCTGTGCGATGAAGCTTCACTGGGCTAGAAACATCTTCGTCGAGTCAGGTGCGAAAAACAGAAGAACACTCAGTAAGACAGAGGCACCTTATTCAGCATTTTATAAAGGACTATGTGAACTACGGATTACAGCCTTCTAACTAAACCTATCCCTGCTTAATGTGCTCCTCCATCTCAGAAACCCCTCCACTCAGATTTTCTCTCCCGATTCCTTCAGAGCAGAGAGTTGTACAAAGCAAATGAATTCTTTTTAAAGTTCTGACTTTGCATTTTTAAAGAAAAACACGCTTCAGCTCACAACATTAGCACCAGTTCTTTTTTGCATGTTAGGAAAGGGGAAAAGAGTCAATTCAGAAACCATAAATTCCAGCTATGGTGGAAGAAGGTTTTTGCATACAAGGTTTCAGATGCCTCCACCATTCAGTGAATGAAACGCTGCTTCACACCTATGGAATTACAGAACTCAGTATAACAATTATTTCATATTTCTTTTTCCAGTAGTAACTGAAGCATTTCAAGATTTTGGCAGCCTAACCTAATTAGAGGTGCCTGGGGTACCCCTGAAGTAGTAACCCCGACTGATGAGCGGGACAAGGGCTTCAGTGTCTTTCCTAATTACAATGCTGGCTGCATGGCTGGCTTATTTTTCAAAGGCTTTTACCCCATTCTCATGACGACAATCTCCTAGGATCCTTTTTTTTTTCTAGTTTAACAAGCAAGCTATTGTTCTAAATATAAAACAAGTGGTTTGTACCCATATAGTCTATTTATCTTGTGTCAACTCCACGCTGAATTATTGTTTTAATAAAGGACCCTATAGTAAGGCCGAGTAAGCCCAGTCCGCTGATTGTGTCAGAGTGCTGCAAGCAGTCTTGTTCTCGTGTGCCACAGGCTGCCACCAGCAGGTCATCTTCCCATGCCCTAATTTATTGAACAAATTTGAACAGGCATGTAAGTGCTGCTTTTATTATTCATTCCCGCTCTGGAACATTTGCTGGGTTTAGCTGGGGCTTTTTGTGTGCTGCCTGCCCCCTCTAGTGTTGAAAAAAGGAAAAAGGAAAAAAACTAGCTTTTACGATTTGCCAAAAATCCGAGGGCCAGCATGGAATACGGCTATATGTGTCAGGGCTGCCAGCGTCTGTAATTTTTAATCACACCTCGTGATATTTCCTGTTCTGAGGTGCTAGCCTCTACAGTTTCCCACTTTATCAGAAAAAAAAAAAAAAATAAATATCTGTCATTCATTATTCCTTGAGAAACTCCCAATATCTGAGGGGAGGAAAAAAGAAACAAAGACTGCAAAAGTTCTCCAAACAAGGATGTCTTAGCATCTCTCTCTCGTGATTTCTGAATGCTTGATGTTGGTAAATGATATCTCTGTGTCAGTACTAGAAAGCCCTGCCACCTCCTAAGGTTTTCTGCTAAACACAGGTTTACCTGTGGGGGTTTTTTGGAGCAGGACGAGGCTCCAGGAGCAGGGCTGCCCCTTGGAGCCACGCACGCCAGCCCTGAGCTTCAGGGATGACAGAGCAACAGCCCGTGCCCTGATGACCAAGCTGAGCTTCACTTTCTAGTGCCCCCACAGTGAAGGGAAACTGCTTCAGTCCATCGTTATCATCCAGATGCTTAATCAAGCTCAGCCTTTGTTCCGTGTGTTGTGAAAATAAAGTTATGGCAGGTATTGGTTCCTTCCATTCAATACTCCAAACTATCCCCCTTCTATGAAGTGTTTAGCCTGTTTTCTGCTGGCTTTTCTGAGTAACGCCCCGATCCCAACTTCACAACTCATCAGTACCAACTTCTGGACGAACGCTAACTCAGCCAATCCCGGTAGCTCAGGGTAGAGGACACTGTTTTGAAACACAGGTGGGCTTTTTTGGTTTGTTTGTTTAAAACACACACGACTGCAAGCCGCTGACATCGGACCAGCTCCTCAGAGGCACTTGGCACCCGCAGCTCCTACTCCAGGGGTGCCGCTGGGGAAAGCGGCACGAAGCAAGAGCAGTTGCGTGGCGGGGGCCGCAGCTTTCGCTTTATCTCAGGAGACTGAAGTTCGGCGTTGAAGCACGGCCCGAAGCGCACGGGCGGCGGTGGCTCAGCCAGCGCTGGGTCCCGGGGTGCAGCGGGCTCCCTCCGCATCTCCCCATCCCTGCGCTCGGCCGCCACTAGATGTCCCTTGGTGACCGCGGAGGGACAGCTGGGTGCAGAGACCTCCCCGGGGAGCCAGTCCTCCCTCTCCGCAGCCAAGCGAGGCCTTCAGGCCTGAGGGGGCTGACCTGGGCTGCCCCTTGGGCTCTGACAGCAAGGAGGGGATGCGGAGGAGACATCTGCCCATCTTCAGGCCACACCGCAATGTGCGGCGGCAGCGTTGCAGCTGCTCAAGCAACCGTTTTCTAGGACTACTTACCGTGGCCAAACCCTTTTACTTTCCCTAATTCGGCTGTTTTCGAGAATGCAGTTGTTTAGGTTGAATGTTAGCAAGTACACAAAACGAATAATGAAGACCGCATCATTCTTAGCATGAGGCAGCCATGCAAAGGAGGGGGGAGCCACATGGTTATAAATCTGGCAAAAAAAAAAATAAATCAGGTGCCACTAAAAGAAGTTGGCAGCAGGAAGGATTAGGCAACCTTGATATCTGGCCATCCTGAAACAGTAATTTCTCCTTGTTTACCTAAAAATGGTCAGAAAACTTGTCAAATGAAGGATCCCTCTCCAATGGGAAGTAAGAGGAGCACCTCCTGATGGCAACCCCTCTGCCAAGCTGTCCGTCTTAAGGTGGGATATGCCCTTCTCTCCATCAACCAGACAGCAGTGGCAACTGGCTTAGACCGAGCACCAGCCTTCAGTGAGATGGGCAGATACTGAAATCATTCAACAATGTCGTGACCTGATTTGTGCATCGACTCTTTCCACCCCAGCCCCTTACCTTGCAGACCGTAGAGCTGGCCAGTGCTGTGCTGTCGCGTGATGTGCTGCCAGTAGGCACTGCGGGGCAAGGGCACCATGGTGCTGAGGGACACGGCTCGCTCGCTCATTTTCATCTGAAGCTGCAAAGCAGTAAACTGGTGTGACGGAGACAGCCTGCTTATTGCAAATCCTCCGAGAATAGCACAACCACTGGCTGCGAGGACTTCTAACGATATTGCTAGCGCAGCCTTTCCCTCCCTTCCTCTGCCCACCCTACGCGAGCAGAGGCAACGAACGCGGGGGTTAGTCGCCACGGGCACACGCCACTCGGGTTAGGCCATGCCGCTGCTGCACACCAAAGCTCACCCTGGTGCTCCCCCGGTCCTGGGCTAGCGCTGCTTCCCCTGAGGGGAGTTTTAACTCAAGCAGCTGAAACAGAAACCAGGGATCAGTGGAAGATAGGGCAGCGCTGGTATTCTCCCCCTTTAGCAGCAAAGCCATCCGAGGGTCTTCCCAGCTACGCAAGCAACTTCCCAAAGCTAAATACGGCCTCAGCACATCGAGAACCTGGCTGAAGATGTTTCACATGAGCGAGGACAAGTTGTTCTGGTTAGTTTTGCGGCATTTTCTATTCATCTCACCCTTCCCACAGCCGAGGCATGTGCCAGCTGGATGGCACAGGAGTTAAATACAGGAGATAACTGCATCCCTCAGCTAATTTCCTTGAACGAACAGCACGTCCAGGTATGCCGAGAGGAGAGCACGTGGGCTACAGTGCATTGCTGGAGGCCCCATCTCACGCTTCCCCCTCCACACGGGGCCTTCAGCTACATTTTCTTACATAATCACAGCCCCTTGTTAGTTATACTATACTTAAAGCAAAAATATGTGAGAACTAACTACTCTAAGTACTTTTAAGTCACTTTTTCCCATGAATTTAATAAGATGTATGTGCAAGCTGATTAAAATTGGATTTTATCATAAGCTTTGCAGTACAGCTAAAATTCTCCTTTTAAAGCTCAGGAAAACATCGGTTCAAACATACCAAGACTACATTTGACTTTTCTAATTTATAAAGATAGTTTTTAACAGCAAAGTAAGCTTTTACATTTCAGTTTCACAAAACCTGAGGCAAAAGAACCTTTTATGAGAAGATCGGTATATTTTGGAGCAAAACCAAACGGGCAAAGCAAGCCCAGAAAAGAGGCGAGGGCTGGCTGTATCCAAAGAGACCCATTTCCCAGTTATGCAGAGGTGCCATCTACCTTCAACCTCCTCTCTGTACGGTGGACACCGTGCCCGTGATGTGAAGGTAAAACATAAAACCAAATCCAGATCAACCCCTGCTCTTAAAACACCCACCTCCACGTCAGTTGGATGTGATTCACTGCACCATGCAAGGTTCCACCTACATCGTACAGCGTATTTATTACAGCTCCTTCACTAAAGCCCCGACACCCTTTGCAGTGTCACCACGCACATCTCAGCACCATGGAAACAAACAGCGATGGATCTTTTACTGGGAATAAAAATCAGCAGAGCATTGTGAGGATGGCGTTTCCTGGCTGGAGATACTTTTTTTTGGTGGTTCCATTTACTGGTGAGGTGGACAGCAAGCCTAGGCAGTATAAGCAACAGTTTGGCTGTTCAGGGGAGTGCAAAAAACCAATAGGTTATGCTGGGAGAAAAAAAAAGAGCCACAGCTAGAGAAAGATTAGATGAAGACACAGAAAAGGGCCAGAAAGGGTGCCCCTCCTGAATTCAATCAGCAAGGGAAAAAATTAAAAACCCACAGCTGGAGATAAGAATTAGTATGCTGTGTCCTGAATACACAGCGCTTCATCAAAACACCTCGGACTGCGAGCAAAGGCAGCTTTAATGATGATTGATTTCATTCTCACAATTAACCTACTGTATCTCTGTGGCAACAGAAAGAGTAGGAATAACTTGATAATGACCTGGCTTTATGCCGCAGAAGCACCCGGCACTGTAAGCAGGTCGAAAACAGTCAGAATTGATATGCTGGAACACGCATGAGCAAGGGCTGCGAGCAGAGCGCCGGGTGGGACGTGCGGCTCCACATATCATCAATACAACAAACAACTTGTTAACTGGAGGGCACCTAATCCGCAGCCTCTCGCCCTCTTCTGCCCAAGGCAGAAGGATAATGCCGAAACCTGAAAGGAGATCAGGATCCCCAGCGCAGTTCAAACGCGGCTCCCTGTGTCTCATCAAGTCACGTTGTCACGCTTCGACCGAAGAAGCGGCAAAGATGTGAGAAGTTGCGGGGGGGACAACCCAAAGCCACGCTGCAGCTCCAGTGGCTACGAGAGGTCTGCAGAGGAAGGGGATGGAGAAACAGCACTCGCAGCCATCGGCAGCCAGTGCCGAGAGCGGCTGGGGAGCTGCCGTGCCACCCCTCGTCACCTGGACGAGAGGCTCCGAGCTGTATCGAGGCAGTCTGTGGGGCCAAGGCACAGCTCTGAGTCAAACGAAGGGTGGGGTTGGTTCCCAGAAGCCTTGGGGGATCAGGGAGGAAAGATTAAGCATTTTCTTTCTTGGATCCGACTTTAACAATCAGCAAAACTTTCATTAGAGGCAAAACCACTGTCTGCTAAAAAAACAACCAACCAAACAAAAAAACAAACCACCAAAACAAAACCCCAACCCAAACAACCAACTAAAAACCAAAGAAAACACCCCACGCAGAACCCCCTTCACACCAACGTTCTCCTAAACTAACTGCAAACATGGCTCCAAAAGGAAAGAAAAGAAAGAGGATTTAAGACCTGTTAGGTTTGGTTGGTTTCCTCAGGCTGGACAACGCAATTTTCAAAGGTTTTGCAGAACTTGCACTAAGTAAACCCTCATCGTGCGCTCCCCAATTGGAGAAGGTTGCGCTCACTGTGTTTTTGAGAGCATTTCCTTCCCAGTGAAGCGAATTCATGTAATCAATGAAAATCAATTAGAACAGCAATTGCTTAGGAAATATCTGCGAAATGAATTACAGCAAAACTACAGAATGGTAAAGTAAAACCAACTTCAGGAATTAGAGGGTGCTGACACTGCTGCCATTTTGACTACTATCCATCTTACATTAATACTCAATATTCTTCTCTTATTCCAAAAGTTAGTGAGCACCATTTCCACTCTTAATTATGAATCCCTGTAGAAATGGCCAGAGATAATAGCAGGCTCCAGCCCGGACAGATGCACTCGCACATCAGATTGATCCAGTGCAAAGTGCACACTTGAGTTGCTGAGAGGGGAATAAGAGTCAGGGAAGGCTGCCGGTAAACTGGCTGCTAATATCTTTCCATGAAGCACCGAGGTTTAACTGCCAAAACTGGGAAGTTCACTGCTATTACTTTAGCCAGATGTCAAGTTGTAATGTCTTTTATTAAAGCAAACTGAACTGAGAGCAGGCATAAATGACAGCAGTCAAGTCACAGCACTACTCCCATCAGTTTTCATGGCAACCAAATACTCACAAAACTATAACTTGAATAGGTATTTTCCTTCCATTGTCTGGCAATGCAAAAGTGAAAGGAAAGAAACAGTTGGATGAGATGAGTTACCAAATGACCAGAATGGCTTCATGCATCGCTAAGCAAAGGCAGCTCTTTCTTCCCTTTAAAAGAGAAAAGGGAGAGATCCTTGAATTCACTGAAAAGGAAAATAAATGAAACCCACTTGTGAAGGTGTCACAGGCTCTGGTCAGCATATGCTCAGACCTCGCCAGAAAGCAACAGCAGATTAACAGAAAGTGTCAGGGTGAGGTTCCCAGCTGAGGAACCACTTTTGCATCGGTTTTCCACATGCATTTCAAGAGCCAGAGCCAGTTATAGTCACGAACTGAACCAACACACTGTAATGTAAAGAGAGTGACTGCTAGGGAGGTGACAGACACATTATAGCCCACATTCTCAGCAGTACTTGGCAGCTTTATTTCGCTCTATCAGCATGGGACATTCAACTCCTTTATTTTCTTTTTCTTTTTGCACAGGCTCCAGGAGCCCTCAGGTAGCTTAATACCATCTTCACCTTCACCTTGGTCGTGGATTATCACATCGCTGACGTGGCAGCAGTCAGGGTTACACGTGCAAACAGAAGACGTTCAGTGTAGACTTAATTTCTCACCATCGGTATCTCCTACTTTCTACTTTTATTTACCCTTTCTGTAAATAATAGCTCAAGCTTCACTAATACGAAAATTCACACAGGGTAACTAATTCTTGGAGACAGAAACAATATAGACAGCCAAGCATGAAGTGCAAGCATCCAAAA
Organism: Anhinga rufa; assembly: GCA_013400875.1. NCBI lineage: Eukaryota > Metazoa > Chordata > Aves > Suliformes > Anhingidae > Anhinga > Anhinga rufa. The sequence continues at coordinate 8,539 of VZTV01109396.1, forward strand.
TGAACTCCTTGTTGACGTGTTCAAAAGCAGAAGAAAAACACAGAGGAAATCAATCAGTCTGAACAAAGATGTACTTTAGAAATATTTCGTAATCAGCAAAATAAGCCACCTGAGTTCTACACTGATATAATGATCCTCTGCCTAAACGTCTAAATCTGGCTGTCCTTGAACCCCAGAGAAGCCACCAAGTCTTAGTATTTCGGAACCAGGCAATGTTTCTATGACAGACTGGGGAAACTCATATTCAGGGGCATATGGACTCATCTGAAACAATTATATTCCGCTACTAAATTACGAGACTTTCAATTTGCCAGGAATATGTTCTTATCCCCACTTAGCACTCTAAGATCTATAAAATTAGATTTAGGGGCTGTGGTTGGACACAGTGTTCATGAAGAAGCTTTTAGAGGTTGTGCAGCTGCTCTCTATTGAAATCTAAGGCAACTGTGCATCTGTTGAGTCTATTGGCACTTGTAAGACGGAAATTTTACCGCACAGCATCAGACAGCATCAGACATCATCTATTAAAGATGTTATTACATAAATGTAAAACCACCAAATATGAAATTGCCTGTAAGCCTATTCATTATCGTTACTGAACTTCTCTGTTTTTTGAAAATGAAGTTGTGCTCTCAACAGGTTACTCAATTGCTTCTCATCCTGGTGGGCTACAAATGTTAGCTAGTCACGCTGACTTAGCCTAGGTTAATTTTAATCTGCTTAATTTAGTCACTGTTGAGTACTTGTATCACCTACCCATCTGTCTCAACTTAGATAAGTTGGGATATTTTTGAACAAAAACTCCTTTTGCTAACTAGAACTATGAAGTTTTTTGTTTTAAACAAGTCAAAACCAGCAAAGGTGGTGTAGATACTGTACTGGGAAAGGGAAAAATACCCGTGCAGCTGGCTGCAGTTTGCCTGCTAATTCTAATATTTTTGAAAGAAAGGAAGCAAAGTGTCAAGCTCTTCCTGGTGAACCTGCAAGTGCTGGGAAAAGCACGTGGTCTAAACGGACACAGGGCAGAGGCTGTCACAAGGGAGGCTCTAAGTTAGTACTTCATCCTCACAGGCACAGTGCTCTCCCACAGGCTTTACAGAAGTGACCCCATTGCAATGACACCAGCCAGAAGTTAACAGAGCAGCATCAACTGAAAGCTGGTATATCAGTGAAATACATATATACATATATCTAGAACACCAACTAGTCTCTTTCCTGTTGAAAGTAAAGACATTGCGTGACCCACATCACCTAGAAACAGGCTTGAATCTTCCTCACTTTCCCATTTCAGTTATCCCACCTGCTTACAAACAGCAGAATTGCCCATTTGCCTGCGTGCTCGGCTGACGCAGTCAGTTATCCAGTCCGCAAGATTGGTTGGGACACTTGAAAAGTTTCCTATTGCGCCTCCTCTCCTCATTTGCTCCTCCTCATTGGACCGTTATTAAGAGAAATAACTTTCCTATCACATATTTGGCTTCCATTCTGTCTCAAGTTCAAGAAAATGGAAGAACAAAAGAAATAGAAGTACTTAAGACAATTTGTTCCCTTCCCCATTCCCTCAACATCCACTCTCATCTTTTCTTAAGTTTCCACAAGTAGTAATGGCATTTTCTGTTTCATCCCAGCTGGGTCATCCAGTTAATACTGGGATAATTCATCACTACAACTTTTCCCTGAAACGAAGATGTCAGTAGAATTACTGAAAAGATCAGACATGGACGTGGATAGCAGCAGCACTTGCATTTCCAAGAAGAGAAAGACATAAGTCTTATTGCAGATTACATAAACCAGGTACTACTGCTTGGAATAGAGATGTTGTTTACAGCCGGGCTCTTCCATAGTTGTCCATTCTGGGCATTTTATACATTCCAAAAGCCTGTTATCTTCAGGATACTAATTTTGCTGTGAAAGTCAACCTGTGAGTCTTGGGGTGTAGAGACCAACTGTGATATGGGATAAACAGAACGTTCCTTTTCCCTCTACAGGTTTCAGGGAAATAAAAAATTAAAGCTAATAAGATCCTGAAACACATTAGCTGCAAGTGCCATAAAACCGCCTTCCTTAGACAATGCTTTTGGAGATGCCACACTGTTCTCAATCTGTATGCTAGTTTTGCATCTTACACTCCTATATTTCCTACCAGTCATGTGTGTCATAAAACGAGTTTCAGACACAAAAAGCACTTGTGGAAAACTGAGAGAACAGACAAACATCTAGTCCTCCCCCATAGTTTAATCTGAACCACATGACTCCTTCCAAATCACCCTTGGAGTGCAGGCATCAATTAGCAAAACGAAAACTGAGCATGAGCCACACATTTTGCAAATAGGTTGATGAGAAATGCTTCTAAACAAACTCATGATGTTGATTAATCAAAGGAACCTAATGAGAATGTGCACTGACAGGAGCTTATCTGTACTAATCCACATATCGATAGCTTTGCAAACACAAAAATCAAGGACTATAAGTTTCCCTGTTGTTTTGATTCTTAAAAAGTAGCCCCAGTTATATATGCTGCCCTAAATGTTAAAATCAAACAGAATTTAATGCGAGCAATAATCAGACTGCTTGCTACCCATGAACCAAAACTTAAAATCACATTGAAGAAACGTTGTTCATTGGTGCCCAATGCGAAATAACGAGCATAACGAGCAGCCGTACCATTGAATTTTTCACACTCTGCAGCAAGCGCTCATGTTGTTCTGCTATGGCCAAAGCAGCCGAGTGAACCTTCTGATAGATTGCTTCCCCATCTCTGGTCTGAAAGATGAATAGTCCTTCTCCTGTGTCACACATCCTGCCAAAGCAAGAACAGATGGGATCCAAGAGTGAGCTTTAAGTTTACAGATCACCACGAGCAAGCAAAACTTTACCATGCCGCTCTAAAAGCGCTATCGCACAAGCAGTAAGAAAACAAAGGTTGTTGAAATATGGAAAAAAGTTATCTAAAAGTCTTTGCGCATGGGCCTTACCACCCCTGGTCCAATCTTACTATTTTAGCCCACATTTGTATTGCTCTCGCCGAACAGGGACTCAGATAAGTACCACTAATCTATTGGAAGTGCTTAAGCTCCAGAGAGTTCATGCGCAAGACCCAGATTTTTAATATTTAGTCCCTATCTAGAATCTGTGCCAAGTAGGATTAATTTGTCTTCCCCTTTCAGACTTTTAACACTGCCTCTAATGAGTTTTGCAGAGTTCTGTCTCCCACTTGAAACAATAAATACATATCCTCAGCATCCCAATTGCATGATCAGCTAAATAAAAATATATCCTTTTCGCCCCCCCGAGAGGACTAAATTTTGCAGTAATGTGGAGGATGGACATTTAAATGCCTCTTCCCTTTCCAGATAAGTTAATGGTATGATCTGTTTCTCTTTTACTATTGTAATTCTTTAATGTGCGTATCTAAAATCATGCATCCATACCCCTTAGAAATTATTTGAGAGTTCAGTTCAATAAATAAGTGCTCCAACTTCAGCCACAGCTCATTAAGACAGAGCTGCAGGAAGCAATACAGAACAATATCTCTAAAACAAGGAATTGCATTCAAATTTCATATAAATCCATTTGTCAAATAGATGGAAACCAGGAATACAATCAACGGAAAACAGGAGTCCCTTCTCCATTACTTTAGTTTGCTTTTGGGAAACAACTTGGCCCTCACTGCTCTCTACTTCAGACTCCGCTTCTCCTAGTACAGAACCCAAAACTCTGGGCCCACAGGCCCACGTTGTACAAATTCGGGAATGATGTTCAACCCTTCCTGCCCGATCTGTCCACCCAGTTCTCGGGCTCACATAACGCTTTATCTAGGAACAACCCTACACGGTAATATCCAACGCTGTCGGCCTCCACCCTGCAGTCCCCTGGGATACCACAGCTCTCCCACCCCCATCCTCAGGCATTTTTATTTGGCAACAGCTTCCATTCAAGCTGCCTCTGTCTGAAGATAAGCTCTGGTGTCCTTCAACAACCTTCAGCAGAGGTCCGGAGCACCACCGGGGAAAGCAACGCAATGCAGCAAACACACACCTACCTCCCTGCTTCAAAGGTGAACCAAGATGGGTCCCGCCCGTAGCGTCGGAGGGCACTTAATGGCCAAGAGATGAGTTTTACTCTGGGATTCTGGATGTCCCAAAGACAGATATTCTCAAATGTTATCTGCAAGGTACATTCCCCATGCACATCTAAATTAGGGGATGGCATCAAATACACATTGAATCTCTCTGGGAGAAAAACAAAAGGTTAGTCTAAAATCCCTGCCCATTAAATGCACAAGTCATTAAAGGAATTTCCTATTTTCCACCTCTATTACAAGATCTTATTTCCACTTTGAACAATTAATTCAAAATCAAAAAGACTCAATTCCATCCAATAACTCAAACTCTGTGTTTGGGGCAGTCAGAATGCTGCACTCAGAGGGCATCAAACATTTGTGCGTGCATTCAGAGAGCAGAGAGAACTGCACCATCATAATCCTGATATTTGCAAACAATTAATAAAATTGTGTGCATGAATAAATACATTGTCATTGCATTCGTGCATGTAGTTCATTAATTTGCATAGGAAAGTGAAGTAGCCATGGGCTGAGGTTTTGCATGCAATTACTACTAGTTATTATTTGCTTTACAACGTTGCCAAAGAGCCTCAGTCACTGACTGAAACTGTTGTACAGACATCAGACAAGAAAACACACAAGAAAACACAGCCCCCATCTCCAAGAGCAACTAACTTGTCTGAGAAAGTAAAATGCTACTCCAAAATAATTCTAGTCACCTTACTTATTAACTGGTAGCAATTAAGAAAAAAAAAAAACAAATGCCAAGAAAACCCCAAACAAACGAAAGAACCCCCACAAAACAGGAAGAGGGGCTTGGAAAAACAATTTTGCCCCAATTTATTTCTGATATTCATATGCACAGTCCAAAAGACTTTAAAATAATTCAATTAAAGATTTAAAAGGCCAACAGTGATGTACCTACCACTCTGCTCTCTCTCTACTCCAGATGCCAACAGGTCAGGCTCTCCAAGGCTAATGTCGTTAATTCGTGTTCCAAGACACTCCATCTGCAGCACCTTGCACCACTCATCTGCCTCAAGTTCTGTAGAAATGCCCAGAACATCTGTGTGTAGGTATAATACATCCATAATTTCACGCTTAATGCTCTTATGTTTTCTAATGCGCGTTGCCATTTTACCCACCTGACTCACAAGCAAAGGTTTTCGATGTATCATCATTAAAATAAATCCCAACAGCATGCTTCTTTGTGCTTTTCGGCATTCGTAATATATTCTTCACATTATTGAGCTCTGTGACCTGAAAAGGCACAATTTGGAGTTTTAATTAGGAGCTTGAAAAGATATATATCCATTATTGACTGGAGAAGGAGAGAAAAGAATTATATCATGTTGCAAAGGACAGAGAAAAGGAGGGAGAGCATGAACACACCTGCGACTGCTCTTAAAGAAATGCAACCTTGGCATGAATCACCTTAGACAATCAACTTGAAGACCCTGGATGATGAAGCAGCCTCCAGTTCTCTCTTGCCTCTGTGTGAGCTTCAGTGCAACACCATCTGAACAGCATTTTAGCCAAGAGGCAGGTAGAATTAAAGGTCACTCCAGCTTGAGAAATATTTACGTGAAGAATGTGAGAAAGACCAACCTGACGTCGCAGAAGCAAAGAGAGGTGAAGATGCAAATCTAAAGGATTCACCCATATGGAGGAGCAAGTCCAGTTCCGGTACATTTTTCATTGTGAGGGACAAAACTGTAAGAATGGTGAAAAGCTGCTCTCTAAATTAGTTTTTGATGGAAAGTTGAGGATTTGTTAGAATGGTCCACTTAAAAAAAAAAAATAATTAAAAAATCACAGTTTTGGTCATTAGAAAGCTTTTTAGCTTTAAAGATTCAAAGACTTGTAAACACAGATTTCTGTTGCTTGGTTGCCAAAAACTGATTGGAAAAATAGCTCTCACGCCAGAAAAAAACAAACATGTATCTGTTACCTTGTATACAGCTTTAGTAAATACATACTAATGTTACTTCGTATTTTTAACATCCACTTTTCACCCTCCCAACCATAAGTAACACTCCTAAATTTGACTGAGGAGGAGCTCTTCATTATTTAAATTCCATTTAATATAAGGTTAACACCCAGACACGGAATCAGGAAGTTATATTTAAATATTCATTATCAGAAAACATTTCACTGATTCTTTCATGTGGTAGGGATTGAACAGAGAGAGAAAGAGGGGGAATTTAACAGAAACGTTCTCAAAGCCGTACAACCTAACAGCTTCACTGCCTTGCTCTCATTAGTCCTGTGGAATAGTCTCATATCAAACTGTGTCGAGTCGAAACAAAGAAATGCAGCAATTGTCTTACAGATAAGACTGAGGAAGCGTAAAGAGTTACCAGTGTTGTAGGGTCCAGCAACAGAAACCGCTCCTCTAGAGCATGGTGGGTTCACCGGCACACCCACCGCATCTCTCTGGGCCCTCACCCTAAGCCAATGTCTTCTTGGAGTCGATTTATTAGACTGGATATAAGGAAAAATGTTTTACCCTGAGGGTGGTGAGACCCTGGCCCGGGTTGCCCAGAGAGGTGGTCGATGCCCCATCCCTGGAGACATTCCAGGTCAGGCTGGACGGGGCTCTGAGCAACCTGCTCTGGTTGGGGATGTCCCTGCTCACTGCAGGGGGTTGGACTGGATGGCCTCTGAAGGTCCCTTCCAACCCAAACCATTCTGTGATTCTATTTGCTGGTCCCTTCTAGCAGGGGAGAAGAGACAGCAAAAAAATCACGTTTTCAAGCAAGACCCCTGAAAAAGGTAACCTTTCTGTGAATGGAAGGAGCAAAGTGCAGTTGGTGGGCAGTGTCTCTCCAGAATAAAAATAAGCAACAATCCAATGTCCGGAAACTCACTCGAGGGGCAGCAGCAGAAGGAAATAATCCCATGGGGAACACACCAAACCTTCTGCATAGCTGCCAAATTTAGAACTCAGGTTTTATAGCCTCCAGGTTCAAGATTTTGAGAAGTGTCAAAACTAAGACTTCCTAACTGTGCTTAATTCTGCATGAGCATTTCTTGCTCTTCCAGGAAATCCTGTGATGGAAGCACATCCCCCAGTGCTAACAAGACACCGACAAACTCATTGTTAAATATGACAAATCTGTCATAACCTATTCCCGTCGTGCTCAGCACATGACAGGTCAAGCACAAATTGCCAGCTGCCAAGTTCAACTCTCATATATTTTCCTCATATGCCAAGAAAGGATTCAAATGCAAGAGGAAAGAAAGAGCCAGACTTTTTCATTCAGGACAGCAAACGACCCTGACGTTTATACTGAGCACATTTACATTTTCTGCAGGCGAACGTGCTAATGAAGTTTTGTACCTACGAGTACTAAAGTTAGCAGAAGCAGAATGCAGCCATACATTCTGGTAATGAATCATTTAGCTATCTAGGATTTGTCCTAATGGAAAACTTATTTCTTAAAATCAGGCATGCCACATTCCTTCTGCTGCACATCCCCGTTATTGCCTCTAGCGTGAAGAATCCCAAGGACTGGGCTCAGTGGGATCACGAAAGGTTTATACTAGTCAGGGAACAGCACGCTGCCTCTCCAGGCTGGCTCAAGAGCCAAAAGCGCTTTCAGAAGTTAGGAGGCTCAGAAATACCAAGTGGTCGGGTGCTGCCCATGCCCCCCGTCAGCCCCTGGCGATGGGTAGCACGTGCTGCCTCAGCCCCTGGCCGGGAGATGCCCTACGTCCTAGCGAGGGAGGCAAGGGACACTGGACCGCGTGGGAGGCTGCTAGCTACCACACAGGGCTAGGAAAGAGAAAACAACCAACCCAAACAGTGTCACTAGTGCCCCTGTGCTGAGACCGAGCCGTGCACCTCCAGGCCAGATGGGATGGGAGCAGATGTTCCTAACACTGCTGGGAACGGTAGAAGGGCAAGATTAAAACATTTGCTTTGCCTGCCTATACTAAAGGAGAGACGTTTCTGATCGCTGTTTCTTTTACTATGACTCCAACCTTGCACATCTTACCTTCACCACTCCCAGCATCGCCAAGACCACACTTTACCCCCCAAGTTACCATGTTTTATTCTCATTAGGGCTGCAAACTGCAGCTACTGCCCAGTCTCCCTACGTGAGCTCCTGCAGTCTCTGCATCCCTTGCACAGCGTATCCATCACCCATTTCCTCTCATTTCTGTACTACTAGAGACATCCTGTACTCTCCAGTCTCTGCACTCCAGTCTCCAGCTCAGCCCTACCCACCCAAAGGCTTCCAGCCACTGTTGTTTGTGTGTCATATCCACATTGCAGCTCTGGGACTGCATCATCTCTGAACCCCACCACGGGAACCGAGATTTGCTCCTGCCCATATCTCAGATACCTGTGGTCTCCTTCCAGTCTAGGGCTTTACATCAAAAGCAGTCGGTCATTCCAGCAAGATCTACCCAGCACACAGAGCAGGACAGAAGCCATGGACACGCCTTCCAACCAAGAATTTTCTTTCTTTAGGTCTCCCAGTCAAGAAAAGTTTCACCGAAAGCTGCACAGCAGCTCCTCCTCCGTGCAATGGCCCAGCACAGCAATCTCACTTCTCCTGCCACCTAGAGAGGACAGCCACTTTATGCTACAGTCACTTCAGTGGACCGTTAGGGAGCTGCGGAAAACTCGAGGTGTCCAGAAGCATGGTGGCTGGGTGACTTGACCCCATGACAGCGTAACTCGCAACTCCTGCATTCCCCGTTAGAAACAACTAAATAGAAAAAAAGCATTAATATAACGGCATTGTTGTTTTGGAGCTGAGACTAGCAATAATTTTTTTCCTTATCATAAATTCCTCTCAAAAGCCAGTTAGTTACTGCAGTAAAGTACTTCTTTGTAATCTCAAATGCAGAGTAATATATTCCAATAGAGATTTTACAAGAATCAGCTCATGCTTGAAATCCCAAAGTTCATCCTTCTGAAGAGAAAAATTTGTTTTCATTTGAATATGCCTCCTCCTACATTTGCTTTTTATTACTGCACTCCCTCTAAGCATACTGCGTTATGAAGAAGACAATGCAGATTATCTAAGACATTATTTATCTCCTATCTGTTGCCTTCGCAGTATTCACAGTGGTCTGTTTTGCTTTTCTGGGGTATCAACCAGCAGTTAATTCATCTCTCTAAGCAAAAACTCTCCCTAAGGCAACGTAAGAGCAGAGGATGAAGACAGAGCGCACGAGCTGACCTGGGTGTTAGTGCAAGGGCAACTCAGGCTGACGGGCTTTTCCCTGGGTCTCCAGGCTGGGTGTACAGGGAAAGGAGGAAGGGAAAAGGGGTACAGAGATGGGGTGAACATGAACAACCTAATTATATGAGGATTATTTCTTTAATGTGTTCATAAAGCTCCATCCTAAGCCCCTTCCTCATCACTTTGCCTCCACCTCCGAGTGCTGCCTGCTGGGAGAAGGGAGGAGGGACGGGACGGGGACCCAAGAGAAGTCCGCACACTGCAGCCGTGTGCGGTAAGTCAGGTGCTTCCAGGAATCACCTTAGGCCCTGTGCGAACGCAGACTGCTTGCACTGCAAAGCACAGCAGCCACGTACCAAAAACGCATTCCAAGAGCCCTGGCTCACAGCCTGGTCAGATAAAATTGCAGGCAATTTCAGCCCTTGGGTGATACCTTGAAGAAATACTGAAATCAATAGTATTGCGTCATTAATTTCACTGATCATCAAATCCTTTGTACCTCATGTTTTAGCTCTGAGCTGGGAAAAAAAAGGGTATTTATATTTGGAGAAATGTTAGCTACAACATTTGGCAGCTCCCGAGTTATTTTGTGCTGCACTGAATGCTTGAGTGCTCTTGTATAATGGCATTTCAGAGAGCGCAGTCTGAAAGTCTTCACATGCATCTGAGGATTTCCTGATGGCATTTTGCTTCTATTGAGCTGCACAACCTGACACCAAAGCATCTCCCTTTGAAGCGTGACAGACAGGTAGCCCCCAGTTCCAACCTCTGATCCAGGTCCAAGTACCTACAGTAATACGCACACACTCTGGTCTCTTCCCAGCTGGTTTTAGACTGAGTTTTTCTCCAGCACCAGACCTAGCAGACACAGGGAGAACAACAGATGGACAAAATCTGGCACTCTGGGACTCTGTCTGAAGTCAGTGGCACAAGCGATAGCATGCCGAAGAGTCACTTGCATTCAGTCTTTCAGCTCATGCGTGCCTTCTGTCCTGGATACAGCCTTGTGGCACCTGATCTTTATGTCTGGCAAATAGATACCGATAGATATATAGATATATAATAGGTAGATAGATAGATAGTTATAGATATATAATAGATAGCAGCTGACCTCTCTTACCTTTTGGGAGTGAGCCGCTGAAGTCGCCTTCACCTTTCAGCAGTTCAGAGGTACTCTAGCATGGTAATACCCCCTTTCTGGCAAGATCCAGCTTTAGCCAAGAAGCTGTTCCTGCTGCCAAGGCTCAACAGCGCACCTGCGCTCCTGAGGGAGAAGACGTCTAAAGATCGCTTGATATTTGACCTGCTGTGTCACCCAGCAAGGTGCTTCAAAACACCATCATTATCCCAGGTGCCTAAATAGCCTTCCTGTTGCTCACCCTTATGCAACAGATGGTTCAAATTATCTGGCACACATGCACCGAATTCACACTGAAGAAGTGGCAGGCTGCTAACATCCCCTCTACCGCGCTTTTGGAAAGGAGTCAGGAGCAGACACCAAACACCTGCAAATATTTGAGGCTGAAGTCTTCTTTTTTTTTTTTCATTTTTTAAATAACTCTCCTCCTGCCAGGCTCTTGCAAAACAGTGTTTTCATCATTACTTTAATTCATGTATGTTTTATATTTCTGAGATTAATAAGAAATGTACATTTATAAACTTAATTCTAAGAAGGTGGGTAAACCACAAATATCAGACCTAAGACAGTAGTAACAGAGGAATCACAAGAAGAATGTTATTTTCTTAGGGGTTAAAGACCTCCCTTTGCATACTTCTTCCCTCCCCTTTACTTTTGAGCCTCTTTTATGTTAAGATGGCAATCCCTATAATTGAAAAATATTTTTTTAGATTAAAAACTAAAATACTTGCAGATCTGTGTGGTAAGAGAGTTCTGAACCAGCAGCAGGGATTAATCATTCATTTCCCAACGGACAGTGCAGGCAGACAGATACACTCAGGCAAATTCCTCCATCTCTCCCTTTCCCTTCAAAACCATGCCAAACACACAGTTTACTAAAAATGGTCTTTAGCATTCAAAGTATTGTTTGAATTAGTACATAATTCTCAAATACGGGTAGCCTTTCAGAGCACAACACAAGGGAGTATATTTATTGCCTACACAACTGCCGCATTCAATGGTTTTCAAGTATCTTGTGTTTTAATCTTAACTAAGGACTTCACGCTTCTGTCTCGGCTTCCTGAAAATTCCCCCCATGATGAGCAGAGGTAGAACGCTTCCCAGGACACGCCAGGGGAATGTTAATGGAAAATGCTGCTGCTGCAATTCCAGCCCAGTCCTGCTTAGAAGATTCGCCTGTACATATCGAACTCGCTAAGTACACATAACATACTGAAATTTTATCGTTTTTTTAAAATATTTATTAAAAATAAAAATATATATATAAAACCTAGAGCCATGCCTATACCTCCCTTTCTTCGGTGGGAAAAACCATCAGCTGCTAGTTTTCGCTTGCTCACATATATAATGGCGCACACACTGGCCGCAGCCCCGCTGTAGCCCAACGCTGGCTTATTCGAAGAAATTAAAGCCAGGAACAACAACTGCCAGATTTCGAGATTCAGTTTTTCCCATCCCTCTCACAGGATCAGTGGAGCCAGGCACAAGCCAGGCACGTACCTGCCCCACAGACTTGCAGTGAGCCTCGCTGCGTGGCCTCGCAGTGAAGATACCCAAATATCCTGACACGTTACTTTAATTCTTTTAAAGCCTCAAACTAGACATTTCATTCATAGTAAGTGATAGTATTCATTAAAATAAATGTTTAACAGCCAGTTATTAGCAGAGTGGTCATACTTTAAACATTTAATTTGCTACCGATACAGTTTTGCATTAGCGAGCTTGGAAAACAATTACAAATTACACAATTCAATTTTCCAAATGGATTATTCCATAACTAGACAGAAAGACTGTTTAAATTACTTCTGCTGTTTCAAGGCAAGATTAATACAATCGGATTAAAACTTAGATCCCCTCGAGGAATCAATACATTCCTGTCACCAGTATGCAATTAGTTGGGTTTCTATTGGAATATTAAGGATTCTTCTGGCACATTGCAAAGTCAAAAGTCACTTGGAGAAATAATAATTTCTTCCTTCCTCCAATATTGTTTTGTTACAGCTTATGGTAATTTGTGGTTGATTATTTACACTTACCAAGCGAGAATTAGACAGCTACCTGAAAGGCAACTCTCTGCGTAGATTTTGTAGTCTGGATCCTAATTATTTTCTCTCCCTTGTGGGACCAAATGCATTAAGTGGGCAGTTTGCTTTGTGTATGCAGATTTCAAGTTCACTTCATAAGCTACAGACGACTGTTCTCAGATGACTTGTATTTTAGGACACTTTAACCTTTCCATGTTTAAAAAAATAGAACAAGACTAGAAAGTATTTAAAGGTCAGTATTATAAAAGAAAAAAAAAAAGTACTTATTTCTTTTGCTGTTTTAAACATTGAGTGGCAAGGACGTCAAAATCCAGCCTCTGGTGCAGGGCTGCAGAAGAGGACACATACATCACGTATTCAAATGCGAACAAACTGGACCCCCCAATATGACAGAAACACGAGACACCTCAGAAACCTGCTTGTGACCCAGACTTCAAACAGATAATGGAGAGACCTTGGCCGGATAAAAGTGCCAAGGAGATGTTGCACGGTCTCGGTCCACAGCAGCTCAGCCTCCGTGACTGGTACCACCACGGTGCCAACAGAACGAACGCTCTGGACAGACTCTTTCCACTAATAAATCAAAGTAATATTTGCACTTTAATTCCTCACATAAAAAAAAAAAAAAAGGCAACAAAATGAAACAATTTAACACTTCAGTGAAGAAGGCAGGTGCTATTGAAAAATTAGCTCCATTCATCATTTTCTTTTTCTACCCTTTACAGTTTTATGATGGATTAAACCTTCCCTGAGATTGATGGGGTGAGTGGGGGCTCCTCAGTTTTCTAGACTTGATGCTGCTCTCAGCAGCATCTGAGAATCACTTCAGAACCCAGGTAGGAAGTTAATGACCAGATTGCTGAAACACTGGTAACCGATAAGTGAGGTTTTCCTCCTACTGGATCACCCATCAGACTGAGCTGCATTCGTCCTCGGATTCATTAGCACAAGCTTGTGACACAGTGACGCTTGACACATTAACAGGACTGGGCTGGGCTTCTCATTTGGAGGATTAACTTTATTGTCAGAGACAGCGAGAAGCAGCCTTCTGTCTGGGAGCGACAGAATTAGATTTAGTCGCGGAAAAGCGCCTACGCACCATCGAGCTGTAATTACAACAGTCGCTCTTGCTGACCAAATGAGCAGCCAGACAACGGCAATGACTACCCCGGACTTCTGGATGACGTCTTGAGTACCAAAGTCCTGTTAATATTATACATCAAAAACAGGTGACAAGCAGTGCTAGTTGAAGACTCTGCCATATTAGAGTTGTTTGTTGGGTTTGGTTTTTTTTAATTAACAATTAACTCTGCTATTTATAATAATCAGTTCAACTATAGAGCAGCACAGAGCAGCAGCGACATGTTCTCCTTTTTCAGCACCCCATATTTAATACTGTTAGAAGCTGCACCATTCACCACCTTAGAATTTCACACATTTACAAAGCTTTTTTAAAAAAAGAAACTCATTTTTATCCACCTGTGCTCTTTGTAAGTTAAACACATTTTAGCCAGGAAAATGCTATTTAATATTCATTAGCTTCCTTTCAGTAAGGTTCGTTAAAAATAAACAGGAGCTGTCAACTTGTATAGCTGATGACTCTAGGACTAAAAGACAGCCTCATTTACCACCACAGTGAAAAAACGGGGACACTGCAGAGCCCCGCTGCCAAACAGCAACGCTGCGTGAGGGACGACCTACTGTCCCGGGCAATCACATTTTAACTGCTCTTCTTGCGTAGCGCTGCTTCATTACAGAGCGGCAAAGAGGAGCGATCAACGTGGAGGACAACTGCTGACGGCAGCGTTCCCAGGGCAGCTCCCACAAACGGCAGCGAGAGCGCTGCCCAGCCGTCCAGCCTGTCTGCACCCCAGTGCCTCCCAGTAAGCTCACCCACAGTCTCCAGGCTGCCGTGGCGCTGGGAAGGGAGATCTGTCCGTCTTATACAGGAGGACTACAGGCTTTCTGGCAGAAACCTCAGCAGTGCATCCTGTAACTCGGGTCTCCGCACCCGGGACCTGAAGCAGACAGACGTTTAGGGCTCAGAGCACTGGAGCCGGCAGTCTCGCTCAGCGGGTCCAAGACACCAAAAAACCATGGGAGCTCAGACTGACCTTCTCAGGCATACTCAGAGTGAGACCGAGACCCCAAGACACCACCCTCCACCTCCTGAAAAGGAGACTTAGGACATAACCTGTCAGTTCACTCCAGCCGCGAGCAGTGCTTTCAGGAGTGCACGCTGCATTCCAGCGAGCCGCGTTCAGGTTTGTTTTACTCCTCCAAAAGCGACTGATTGTGGAATTTGACCATTGTTTATTCCTGTCAAATAAGCTACCGGAGAAATCCGGAAGAAGCAGCAATGGTTTAACATTAAGTAACAGTTAACTCTAGACTAAGCTTGACTTAAAGCTGAAAATCCCTCAGAGCTAGTGGGACTTTCTGTGGTGCTTTAGTGTGCAGATCCAGGTGTAGAAAACTGCTGTTAGGTTTCGTACGCCACAAGTAAATGCTAACCTACCGATTTCCTTGAAAGAAGAGAAAAAAATCCAGCCTCATTCAGATTCCTCATGGATTTCACATCCGTTACCTAATCTGAACGTCAAGTCAGCACGTGCTGCTGATATATTGCATTAATACAAGGAAAGAATTACAGATTTGCATCAATAATTGACAGAGCCGTATTAGTATAACCACAACATTTCACACAAAGCTGGAAATTGTCTTACGCACCGTGCAACCCTCACGCACATCAAATTGAAAAAAAAAATGCACTTCTCATGACTTTTGAAAGTTGCTTAATATAAATTTGAATGAACTATTTCTGGGCATGACCTAAGTACCAATAGCCACAGGTTTTATGACCAATCAATTACAAATTATGTGGCAGGTAGACAGACACGTCTGAATTCAGATTCAGTATTCCCTCAAGATTTCCTCCTAAATGTATGGCAAAGCAAGTGCAGATCAGCCTCAAGCTGAGCTGTGCTCACCAACTCCTAGGAATTTATGCACATAATCTTCTAATATATTAAGCTTTTGCCAACAATGATTATAAATTAAAGAGTTTCTTATTTTCATCTCCATGCCCAGGAGAATTACACATGTAAATCCTCAGATGAATAAGAAATGTGCATATAACTCCAGAGAAGTGATTAGAGGGGAAAACTTCATTCTTTTAATACCGGTGAATTTAGCAAAGGTTTTCACATCATCGTCGCAAGAAAAATTTGCACGTGCCCTTCATTTCTGTAGCTGTCTACTGTCTTCCCCGATGCAAAATCCTAGTCAAATGGGAACATCTAAGTACCCGGCTTTTTTAATTCACACGTTACCTTAGATGGTTGTTGCTGTAATTATGAAGATTAGTAGTCATTGCAAAGTATTCCAGATCTGATTTTAAAGGGCTGAAGAGAGAAAAGGACACCTTCTCTGAAAATAAAGTCGTTTTCCATTAGCTTAGCAAGATGCTTGGTACAAAGCAGAAAACAGAACACTTACTCTGCCTCTACTTCACTGAATGATGGAACATGTAAGTGGGTTTGGACATTGACAGTAAAAAAAGTTCCGATTTTCAAGCCAATTAACACATATCGCCTTCAGATTTTATTCTTGATTGTACATGAAAAAAAAAATTGAGAAACAACCATATTACCAAGCCTTACCTTGTGATAGCATCTAAAGTAAGCAGCTCGTTCATCTGAGAATTTCTCCAGCCTCTTTGGCCCTTTGCTTGAAGCTTTTTTGAATACTAACCAGCATCTCTGGTAAATCTAGAAACACAAGAGAGTAAACTTCGCATCTCCAATGACTTGAATTATCACTAATATTTGCAGAGAAGTTAAACGCATACATCCGCTGTTGCTCTGGAGCTACAATTAATGACTCTCGGTAGCTCAGACAAAACATAAAATCAAGCTAACGGATAGTTACATCCTATTTCTTTTGAATTATGATACAATCAGAAATTCCTATGAAGACAGTGCATGCTTACGTGAAAGGTGCTAGGAAGAAAGAGCAGTAATGACGCCTGCAAACGCAGGGCTTTCTAGGAAACAGCTTTTTAAAAATAAAGTGACACTTTTCCAGGTGGAGTTGTCTTGTGTGCTTAAGACAGACATGAAGGAAGCTTGAGCAGACAGGTAGGAATGGATCTTCCGTCACACAAGTATAAGAGAAAACGCTCTAAGCGTATATTCTGTGTATAAGGTAAGTGAGGATACGTAAGGGAGAAGGAACTGAATTACTGCATAATGAAAAAGACAGATCATTTAACTGGAGAAGCCAGAACCATTCTGACAACTTGCGCTTTGCTTTCAAGGTCCAGTTGATTTCAAAATCAAGTCATTTGGGGCAGCCTCTGCCTGTGCAGAGTGGTTGAAAAAACACCTTTCCATCTACAGCATTAAGCCACTTCATCTCTCAAACTTCTGCCACCATTTCTTGCAATCTTCCCACCTATTCTTTAACTGTGGTGCACTTTCTACCATCCTCTTACATTCAAAACCATAGCTCTCAGCTTAGATAACATACGGGCTGTATAGAAGGGAAGAACGATAAGCCTTGCCAACTGTTCACAGCCTATATTTAATCAGTAATTCCGAAGTAACACCTGGTAAGTTAGAAATAAAACAAAACCGCCACTAAAATTAGTCTGATTTCAAAGAAAAAAAGTCTGATCAGCCATTATCCAGTAGTTTACAGCTCTGACAGAGCTCCAGCCCAGCACAAATCCACTGGAGTGGCCAGTGGTGAGACCCATCAAAACATCTCACTGCCTCCAGCTAAGCCAGCACCCAACGGAACCAGCAGACAAGGCAAGTTCACCCTTTGAACCCTTCTAACCAAAGTATTCAGCACAAAATAATTATACCTATAAAAAGTATCTGTAACTTTATTTCTGTGCCCAGAAATTACTGTAAGTTGACTCGCTGTGCTTCTTTCACCAGCTTTTAGCTGTTCCTATAAAGATGTTCAGGGAACCTTATTATTCCCCGCAGCCTTATTATTCTGCCTCACAGGTGGGCACTCGGACTTCTGTCCCACTTGGCTGCAGAAGCATTTAGCATATGGACAGGCTGCTCTGATGCCAGGAACCAGCTAAACCTATCAAGATTTTCTTCCAATTTTCCAGCTTATTGGCCACTCAACCTGTCCTGTTTAATGCAAGGGTTTGAATTGTTCAAGAATTACTAGACGCTGACCAAAATGAGAGCTTACCACCAAAAAGGCAATTCACATACGCACCCACTTCTAAGGGAAGAGGCTTTCTACGTTTGCCTTCCGAGAATCTTGTTTGCTGGGCCCAGATAACCTCATCACATTTGACAAGAAAAACTCTCCAAAACCCCACCCAAAGGAGACTGCCAAAATCAAATCAAATTGTCAAATTCAGCCCTTTTGCTTTCCAAAAACCTATAGTTTTAACTTTAGCAATTCGAAGCCCATAGAAGAGAACAGAGTCCTTTAGTAAGGCATTTGCCATTACACAACACACACGAGGCCAACTACAACACGATGATGTCCTACTCGGGCCATTTGCACTCAGAAGCACCTCTCTGGGTCAGCAAGCATCTCAAAGCTGCAGCTCCATCAGTGAGCTCAGCAGCACGCCGGATCAGGGGCAGAACAGGAGAGTAACATTCTCACACAAGTGAGCAAATAAAGTTTTGCTCTGCCTCCAGCTGGGCACAGATCCAGGGTGGTTATCGCTCTTCCAAATGCCACTAGAAGCCTAAGTACTATTAACAGTCAACTTCAGTCAAGCATGGTAGATGACTATAAGTTGGTGCTACTGGAATTTATTACTGCAGCTCAACAATGACTAATCCAAGATTAATTCTTAGATTTAGATCAGAATCAGGGCGCAGCTGGGGTGGCAGGGGGGGGAAGCCAAATTAGCCTACAATATAAATATCGGTCTTTGAGTTTTGGTTCCGCTCCCGTACTACAACTCATGAATGCATTATGCCAGTGCCTCAGGACAAAAACATCACGACCCAAGTAACTACACCTATAAAGAACAAATGGTATTCATGATGCTAACTTGAGCAAACTGGAGGAAAGTCAGGTCATGAAGGTCCCTCCCCTGAACTTGCTCCTCCTTCTGTATGAGTGAGTCAGCCCTCTCCTCTTAGGGAACCTCTAGGCAGAGAGATTCTATGGTGATAGTAGTTTAAAGTAGAATAAAGTATTTTGTTTTGATTAGAGACAATGAACATTTTTTTGCCTGAATATACAGTTCAGAATCCCATTTATGTTAGTGATCTGATGGTTAACTCTGCCCAGCTTATATAAACAAACTGAAAAAGAAGATACATCCCCTCACTTGAAACCCACCTAGCACCTTCAAAAATGAGATAATGGAGCCATCAGCAACGGGTACTATTATCACAGTCACATTTCTATGCTCCCATGACACATATATCTCACAGGTGATCATCCAGCACCACCTTAACTGAGAATAAACTACGTGATACCCTAAACCTCTAGCAATAAAGCAATAAAAAANCCAATTTGGCAGCATCTGCCTAGGAGCACTGAAAGCCCTTCAACACAGTCAGCGCACAGAAGAGATGATGTGGTGCCCAAGACAGAGAGCCAATTGTAGACCCTGTTATGAGCTACAACACAGAGCAAGTAATTAGGTCCGCGATGCCATCATGTTCTAGTATGTGTCTAAGACTTGTCAGTGTTTCTTCAAGTTGAAGGCGGCACGTGAACTGTTTATATTGTTACAGCTGTTTTGACAGCAGCAACAAGAATCAGCCCCAAATGCTCTTAGGTGCCTGTTCCATCACGAGTACTTAGCTCACTTATCCCTCAAATCAACATTTTCACTACTACTCCATGAATAGGAATTAGTTGGAAGTACTGCTGTAATTACTTCCACTCCAAACACTTGGGCTGACAGTGATTATATAATCCAAACAGCAAATCAGGATCTGATGCACTGAGAGAGAACAGTAATAGCCGTCATTTGCATAACACCTAAAATTTACAAAGCTCTCGCTGGGAGATCTTCCGAGAAAGCCTAACTCAAAATTTAATTCAAGTATCAAAAATTAGCATCTACTTCCTATGGTTTCTCCTGAAAATTTCAGCTTCTAACAGCCCATCGAACAGGTAACAACGCAAAACTTGAGGGAAATAACATGACTGGTTGTGAAGTGGATCACCCGAAACCCAGATAGCTGATCCAATATGCATGCCCAAGGTCACATCAAAACAGGTCTATTCTTGGCTCTAAAGATCAGCTGATATAAATCATTACCATGACTGAAGTCCAAGAAAGAGTGACTCCAAAGGAATGATGCAATCTGAGTATTTGGATTCCTGCCTCTCGGTGCTATGCCTTCGAAACCAGGCAGGATTGCTCAGCCATTCCCATGCTCCTCCTGATGCTGGACATACACTGTCAAGCACAGGAGCTATTAACCTCAGCTGGAACTGGTCAGCATCGGGCTGAGTAAAGTGGAAAAATGTCTTTTGACTTTCCTGGGTTTCATGGTTCAGTTGTGCTTTGAGAATAGTCTCATGCAGAGAGGGAAACTGAAACCGGAGGCTTGCTGCCCTACGTGACGACCCAAACCCCCGGACCATCCTGGAAATGGGTGTAGGGAGGGAGACCTGTCAGTCTTCACCACCTCCCAGCCGGTCAGAGAAGCAAGATAAACTAAGGGATAGATTTTTGAATGCCTAAAAAGTCCTTTTTTATACATGAAGCACAAACTATTCCACACAAGAAACAAACATTTGAATTTAGAAACTAAAATTTGCGTTTCAGCCCAAAGCAAGTTTACCCCACCTCTCAATACTTTTGTGCAGCAACTGATCTAAAAAAAGCATCTAGAAATAGCCAAATATTTAGAAATTGGAGGGGAGAGGCTTTTTTGCAAATCTTGGGGCAGGGGGTTTAAACTGTCTATTTTTTAAAACTGAGATACGCGGCTTCCACTACCCCATGGCAAAGCAAGCCCATTTTACTTCAGGACCAAACAATCCCACCCCTTATTTGTTTGTTATTTAAGAGGGATATAGAGGTCAGGGACAGTAGCACCAAGTCTCATCTGGCAGATTTCTCCTTTGCGAACAAGTGAACCTTCAGGGAAAGCTGCCCTATTTTATTCCTGTGTTGTGTTTTTCTGCTCTCTGCCCTAAAACAAAGAATTCCAATGAGCCGCATTTACAAGGACACTGAACTTGCTGTCAGATAAACACAAACTTTGCTTTTTTTAAAGGCAGTAGCTGAAAGTACTATCATGCAGCTTGGGCTGATTACCAGAAAGCCTGGGCTATTGCCAGGAACTTGTCTTTCGTGACTCTGATAACCTCGAGAAACAGATAATCTCGTAAAGGCACAGCACAACAGCACAAGAAATTTCTCACAGTTTGTTCTGAACTTTTTCTTTTTCTGGTGGGGAAAAAAAAACGCTGCCACTTTACCCAAGGCTGGTAGATAACTCGCCCACTGAAATATCTCAGTTGCATATGGAAAGTTATTTGGGTGGTTTTGGTGAATTTTGCCAAGGAGCCTCCAGCAGACCGGAGCTCCAGGTACAAGGTCCCTTCCAACAGGGAGCTGTTCACACAAGAAATTATCTGGCTAGTGCTAAAAGTGTTTGGATCTTAATTCTCCTATTTAAAAAAAATGCCTTAATACGTCACTTCTGATTCAAAAGGTGACAGAGTCCTGAAATAGAATTCTTAGCCTGAAGGAAATTTGCGAGGAGACTGGATCTAGAATTTTGCTTTGCACCTAGAAAAATGAAATATTGCCAACCAAGGCAGACTGCAGCTCATTCATTTAATTCTATTCACTCCTCAGACACGTCTGCAGCAGTGGATGTCCATCAGGTAGCTGTTTCCTCACGAAAAACTGGAGGACTGCTTTCTAGTAAAGAGGTCTAGGTACCAGCAAGCATGATGATGCCTTATGTATCATGTTGAATGGGACTGTGTGGCTCTAGTGAAGACCCCATAATCTTTCCATGACTTCACAAAAAGGAAGTACTTATTTTGAATTTATTTCTTCTGTAAGGTTATGACTCGCCTCTACTTTTCCAGCCCAGCTTTGTCCCTCACCCTCTTTATCCCCATACTGGCAGCTGCGTTCAGCTCTATTTCATTCTGAAAAAAACACAATGTAAGTATAAAACAATTACAAGTAGATGGATTACTAGAAAGAATCACATAGCTGTAAGCATATCTCACTTGTACTGAAATGTGTTTAGCATGACTTAAATGGTGCATAGAAATGTAGACTGGTTCACTGGCTTTGTAAAATAAGCAGCAAAGTTGCCCACATGTTGTCTGTAAAGATATCGCTGCACTTGGCAACAAGGCAATTTCGCGTTCCCAGAATACCCATTTAATGTGAGTGCGTTATGAGTAAGCAATATTGCATTATTCATTGTGATCAGGTTATAATGACTACATAAATCAAAGTTGGTTTACATCATGCTATCTTCTTCTCTGGGGGACTAAAGAAAATAATCTAGATTTCTCCTTCCCCTGAGAAACACATTTGTGGAAAGATAAACCTCGCTCTTTCCTCTCATTCAGTATACATCTTCAGAAAGAGTATTTTACACTACGAAGTCATCCACAGCTGCTAATAGGGAATGGAGCTGTAATCTCGTCCCTCTGCATTCAGAACGCACAATGTTGCTCGGCTTTGCAAAGTTTTTTCATCAAGTTACAAAATCCAGCTTTGGCACTGGCCAGAACTTGCTGTAAGACCAGTGCACAAAAAATGCTTGGCAGATCTTTATGAATCTATACACCTTCTTTTACTCTTGCATTTACTAACGCAAGTCACAACAGATGCCTACTGCTCTAAAATTCGAGGCATTTTAATCAGTCTTCCCTCTTCAAAAACTCTTTCTTTCTACACCTTCCCTCCCAACTGGAATTGCATCAACCAGAAGCGGGATTTTTGTTAATGGTTCAGTCTCAGAACTCAACGCCATTCCTCCAGCCTCAGTTTAAAACACCAAACAGCTGGATTTGAGCCTGCAGATGCATTCCCACTTGGCACACCAGGTAGAAGGCAACTTTGTTCTGTATCTTTTTTTTTTTGGTCCTCCACGATTACATGGGATTCATTCCACAGTCAAGATTTACTTACTGCCAAAACATCCGCTGCAACCGAAAGTCTGTGGTGCTGTGATCTCAGGCACGTTGTCCGAGCCGTGGCAGGGTGATGAGGAGCATAATCTAAGCACAGGCAGTAAAATGGCTCACCCGAGATTACCCAACAATTTAGTAATGGAGCCTTTGTTTTATTTCATGTCTCTGCTACGCTCTGTGACAACGGACCTTGACAGGGAAACACAAGCAGCATTGCACAGGTTTTGCTTGTCACCGGTATGTATTAGTCATTGGTTCAGACAACAGGGAAAAAATGCTCAACAAAAATGCTGCTGCTGCTGGCACAGGTCACCTCTGGCAGATTTCAAGATGAAATGGGCTCATTTAAAGACAAGAAGGGATTCACTGATACATTCCAGCCTGGTAGAAGAATTTTTGTTGTTGTTGTTAATTTTTAAGGGGACACCCAAGAGCTTCTGGGAGCCCTGTGCAGTAAATCACTGCAACTGTCAATAAAGCAGTTTAAAGCAATGTACCCCTTCAAATTGTTGATGCACTCAGCAGCTGGGAGTCTAGAGTTCAGAGGCATCTTAAT
Source organism: Anhinga rufa (assembly GCA_013400875.1). NCBI lineage: Eukaryota > Metazoa > Chordata > Aves > Suliformes > Anhingidae > Anhinga > Anhinga rufa. Next base: position 31,670 of record VZTV01109396.1, read on the forward strand.
TACAGATCCCGGCCAGATGATGAGGCACATTACCAGTGAAATCTCTCTGACAATCTTTTGAGGGCTTTGGAAGGACACTATGGTTCAGTCCAGACGGGACAGAGAAGCCACCAGACTTGGGGGGACACCTAGGACAGGATTCTGGACCTCAAGGGGCAGGGAAAGGGCTCCAGGAACGCAGGACAGCCAGGAGGCTGGCACTTGGAAAAGAACAGTGAGAGCTGCTAATGCAAAACATCGTTAAGAAGGCAAGGCTGGGATTTAGGACTTGTTTATCCCACATGAGGTATCGTAAGTGTTCTGCAAAGGAGTCATTTCTTTCCCTTCTCTACTCAGTGCATGGTGCCTTGAATTTGCATTGGCAGGTGCTCCTTACATGCAACTCACAGGAGGCTTGTCGATGAACCAATGTGTAAATAAACTACACTGTGTAGTAAACTACACAGGAGATGCAAGGGATAAGCAGTCATGCTGTTTGATGTGATGGAGGGCTATATAGAACTTGACTCAATTAGTTTCTCTAATGACTGTCTAGAATTTCAGGACCTAAAAGACATTAAAAGCAAGACTTCAACTTCCAGTCTACTCTCCCTGCAAAAATGATGAGTTGGGTGCAGTATCGTTAGGAAGACAGCATTACCTGAAATATCCTGCCTCTTACAGGCCTTTCTTTATGGGTTTACAGCCTTCAAAGTACAGGGTTGCTGGTTTGTTTAAAATCATACACAGAAAAGGTTATAATTCTGGGCTGTGTAAGGCCATTAGAGGACAGTGCCTCCAAGTGCCGAGAAGCATTTAGAGCAGAAACCCTCTCTTGCTAGTGACAGTTTAAAAAAAAAGTCAGACTGGAGCTAAGTATCTGATTTGGTTCCTTGAACATCTGCTAAGCTTTATATATGGGCACAGTTAATTCTAGGCATGAAACTGGATAGGAGAAAATCAGCCTAGGATTCTAACTACTAAAGGAAGAAAAAAAAAAAACAGTAAAGGCTTCAATGCAGACTAAAAACTGACTCTGTGCAGCCAGCTCGTGCTGGATGGGCTCTGCAGAGTGCGGCTGGATGTGCTGTCCTGCTGGGTCAGGCCACTAGTGCGGTCCAGTGGATGAACACCTTTTAGTACGGGGTTAGAATTAGGTAACTGCCGAATTACTTAAAATGACCGCGATGAATTATGGTTTGGAATTCTTGTTTTTTCATCACTAAGTATCTGATTTAGTTACTTCAATTACATGGGCTATAGGGAGAAAATGGCATTGATACAGCTCATTAACAGTTCACAGAGCTCACTAATTAGTACATCAGATGCAGAGAGGCTGCAGAGCACACATCCGCTAACCCTTGGTAACAGCCGCTCTCAGCCCTAACAAGAGCGCAAGCTCGCCTGCTAAAGCCATGGTGGGGGATGCTCTCCTGAATCCAGCTGTCAGAAGGCACAGTTGGGACTTGCTCCGTGTTTGGAGACGAGCCCTACTTGCTCACGAACTCCCAGCAACAGGCTTTGTTTCAGCCCCCCCAGAGCATACGCTATTTGTAAGAGCTGTATTGCAGAGCTGGACTTGGTAATATCAAGGCTACAAATAATGAGACAAAAAAAAAAAAGGGGGGGGGCAGAAAGTGCACATGAATGAGGCCTTTATCTCAGTAAATTCTTCAGCAGTAAGCTGCCAGCATCCAAAGCCACACACGGGAGAAGGGCTTTAGTTTCTCAGTCTTCAGTGTACGACTCGAAGAATTCAGCTGTACCTGTCGCCACTTGCCCACCTGTTAAATTCGGTTAATGATGTTTGTTATGTGCTGCTCGGAGAGCCGCGGATGACAAGTGCCCTGCAAGCCCATAACTAACAGATGGGTATAGCTGCCCATTTCTGGCCCGCTGTCATTCTTTGCTGTTCACCAATTAATTTAACTGCAAGCTTCAGAAAGCATCACAGGTTTCCTGCAACAAATACATTAGCTCCCATCCCTCCAGACACCCTCCAGACACCTCAAGTCTCAAGGTTAGTCCATCATACTGTCCCAACACAAGGTAAACTTATCTTATTCCTTCCACATTTTTCTTTCAATCCTGACATCGAAGCTATGCAGTCAAATGTCATTCCCCCAGCCGCTCCAGAGCTTAGATCAGTTTTAAAATCAAAGTAAATCTGCACAAAAGAGCAAATAATGCTACCGAGTGAGTCACCACAAGCTGGACTTGCCCAAAATACAGTGCTTTGTTAAGAGTGACAGAATTGCAGCCCATTAAATCACAGTAACAAGCACTTCAGCATCACCTTACAGGATTGCAGCAAATAATTGAAGTCATTTGCCGAGACTGCTAGATGGACCGATACTCTGTTCAAAGCGGCTGCAGGGAGAAGTCCACGGCAGTCAAAAGGCATTTCCCTTTTCAAACACTTTGCTGCACTGGCTTCCGAGTGACAACCTTCAGTCTACCCGGAATTACTGAAGGCGCGTGCGCAGAAGGACCCAAGTCCCAGCGGAAAGCCCACGGGGCCGGTGACCAGTAGATGGACTCCATCCTGGGTCCAAACTGACGATCCTCCACTAATACTGACTTAAAGAAACACAGATTAAAGTGAGGATTCCAGAGCCAATATCTCCCTGGTAGACCCCTGACTTTCCACTGGCTCTTGCAGCCCTCTTGCATTTGTTTAGGCTAGTCTACACTAGTTCAAATGGACAAACCCAACTTGTATTAATTTCTCATGTCCCAGCTGTGTAGTACTAATAAAAAAAAAAACGAGTTCAAAAGTTCATTCACATTTAGGTAGACTCCATCCCCAAGAAAGTATGACTGCTGCATAAAAAATGTCTCCGAAAGCTTAGCAGAATACTGTCTTAATTTGCACTACTTCATTTAACAGAGAATGGCCACTTGTATTTTACCATAAGCACCGTGCCAAGAGTACGCCACTCAACAGTATGCCGTTAATTCACTACAATCAGCCAACATCCATCCTCACTGGCATGGAGACATTAGTGAGAGCATTAAGAGGAACTTTTCCTTTGCTGGCCATAGGGCGTTGATGGTTCCCCAGATAAACATTACTTGGTAAGTAAAGGGACAACTTAATCACCTACATTAATGTTACTGGGGAGAAATACCACTGATTTTACTGCACTGATATTCTGAACTGAAACAAGTTACATTATTTCCAGCAAAGGTGAAAAAAACCCCACTATTCATTCCAATAGCTTGAACTTTCACTGGTATTTCTGACAGCGCTTGATGAAGTCAGACAAGAAGATAATAGGAACAGTCCATCAACTTCCCTGGTATACCTAAAACTAACAAACATCAAATTAAGATGTCAGTCTCAGGTGCAGACCTTACATCTGTTATTTTCCTTCAAGTGTTTCCACAAACACTGCAAAATGTTAATTTATCACTGATCTAACTTGAGGGTAATGCCCAGATACACCAGCGGGAGAACCACCTTCACACCGTGTAGCAAATTGATGATGAAAAGGCATCAAAGCCTCGAACGACTAAATTTCACCTGCTTATAATTGGGTTTTCTTTTCCTTTCACTGCCTTTATAATAACTCTTGGCATACCTCTCCGGAGGCAGAGCAGCTAGTGCAGCCACCGAACAGACCTTTGTCTAACAAAGGAAGAGCAAATAGTGAAAACGCAGAACTGGGACCCACAACTGGCAGAAGATGAGGGAAGTGTTCGAGATAAAAGCAGAAGAAAAAGGGTGTTCTGGTCAGGTTTGCATTAGACTTGATAAAATGAAAATTCCACCTTTACAACAAGATAGCAAATGGGTAAGAACCAGTTGTTTACTGGTGAACTCAGTTTATGGAAAAAAAAAAACAACAAATAGGGAAATTTGGCATCTCATTGTTTTGCTTAACAAACTACGGCCATCTTGCAAAGAAGAACGGGGAAGGTAATTTTCCAGGAAACATATGCTAGAAAGCACAAGAAAAGCTGTTCCTGCTCCTAAAAAGGGTGACCATCAAAACAGGAATTTCATACTCCAAATCATGATCTGCATAATCTCCCATCTTCTACCTCTTGGAGAAAAACTGGAGCAGTTCTTAGGCTTGTTTTGGGGGATTCCGGTGGGGGTTTTTTGGAACCAAATTTGGCTTTTTTTTGTATCTCTCCGCACAATCCTAAAGATCAGATTTGCCTATTTCTAAGACACACAAACCTCCAGATTTTCCAGCTCGGTTTAGAATCATAGCTTGGGCTATGAGTGATCTTGAAAACAAACTCAAATGCTGCCCCAAAATGAGCTCAGATAGGAAAAGCAGTGTGATGAAAAGCGGGGGGTCATGGGAAAGACATCAGACCCTTGTTTCTCCATCCTGTTTTCACAAGGCAAAAATTAATATACCTTAAGAAACAGAATGTAATTCCACCATGTAAGCTGCAAAACCTCCTTCTAACTCATCCTGAGTACAGTGCTAAGCACCCTGGCCCTCTAACACAGATCACGCACGGTGAGCAGCTCCCGAATGACAAGCACTGCTCACTTTTCTCCAGCTCGACTTCTTTGCTTCAATTCCAGAAGTAACCTTATCAAGACACCTACTGACTTGGACTCAAATCCCATTAACTGTGTGCCAGAGGACACCCGAGGAGGACTTGCTCCTGGGCTGACAGACCCAATGCCAGCAGCCAGATGGAGCTGCATTAGCTCTTGAATGGCATTTGCTGGTATTCCTCCCCTTATCAGCTCCAAGATAAAAGCTCAAACTTTCTAAGCAACGTCCTGGATCCTATCCCTGCTGCCACTGACTAGTTCCAAGCAGTAAGAAATCTTAATATCTGTGAATATGTTCCAACACCTTATTTAACAGTTTTCTAAAAATATGAACATCCAATGGGCTTAATATCTTGCAGGTTGAAGTTGGTACATCAGAAATCTGTTCAGTTTTAGTCTGTCTTAATGCTTCCAGACTGAAAGGAGCCATATAGGTGAACACTAGAGTTTGATTAATAAAGCTGCTTCAAATGTAGATATAGGCAGACAACTTTTCCTTCTCCTTCACCCCCCCAGCTTTACATCATTCTTGTTTCCAGTTTTCACAGCTCATGCTCTAAAATCCCCATATTAACTTTCTGGCATGCTTATTCAAGCACCAATCTCTTTAACCATATGGTTCTAGTCCTGCAGATTGCCTCTCCCCCATTTTACCTCTCCTCCCACAGGGTTTCACAGAAACAGTGCTATGCGAAACTTGTAAAAGTACATGTCATTTTAAATGTTTAACACCAATCCTCTCAATGAGGTTTCTACAGAAGTCAGTTTAATTAAAACCAAGAACAGAAAACCCTGAAAGCTTCATCTCTTTTCAGCTTTTGACAATCAAAAATTTCAGCTGAAGTTTAAAGGAAAGAAAAAAGACAAAAAAAAGCCTGAAGTGGACAAGTCCAAAACTTTATACAAAAGCTTCTCCAAACTTCTAAGCACGAATCAGAAGTTTTCCCATCTAGTCCTAAAGCAAGTGTATGCAATAAGCAGTAACACCATACTTCCTGAGGAACAGTCTAGAGCGCAAGTTGCTGTGTTTTCCCACTTAAATCTAGTGTATGGCCACTGTCCAACGTGTAAGCTCTCATGCAATACTCGAATACAAAAGAGATTAACATCCTCTTAATTTTAGGTGATTTTTTTCACTTGTTCTCTAAACTTTTTTTTAAAAATCTTTAATACTGCAGGTAAAGCATTAATCAAAGTGAGAAGCAGTCCAGAAAGCTAAGAATGATTTTTCATTGTTTTTAGGTAATTCCAGAAATATCTAAGTACTGCACACGTTACTCCACTTAAGCAGCAAGCATCTCTGAGAAACAGGCAACTAGTTTCAAAGTTGTGACGAAGTCAGCTCCCTCCTCTGCCACAAACCTAAGAGCAAACTATCACGAATGCCCGTGATGGGGTTGGCGAGGAGAGCCCTAGTCCTGCGCTGGAGGACACCGCTTGCACCACGTTCCTTCACGCTGAGGTGATTAAAAGTTTTTGGGCTAGTCAGACCCATCAAGCAAAGAAAACTGACACGCCCGGATCTAGTTTCTGTCCTTAACAAGGTTAATACTAAAGAGGGAACAAGTCTACTCCCGTAGTCCCAGCAGTCACATCTTTCAGAAGGGACCCTGTTACAGTTACCTACTAATTTTTACTTCCCCGACTTCACTATGATCAAGACTTTACTGAATTGGCTTAGGCTGGTTCGGATCAGTGTTGAACAGTGTTCAGAAGGACAGCACCCACACAGACTGGTTTGTGATATGCTGATGTGCTCCTTGCACCGTGACATCAGTGGTATCAGTGTAGTTGCTTTCAGTACAACTTCTGATTTATCTCCTTCCCTTCACTCCAAAAAGTCAGGTCCTCCTTATGAAGCCACATTTCCAGTAACGTTCAGCACTTGCATAAGGCCACCCTCGTAATGAGGAATCACTTAATCGTGCCCAAGTTGATTTGGAGAGGCGCAAAAAATCCAATTATGCTGCCCCATCAGTGAGGATAAGGACACTGAGGAGGAAAGGCTGAATCCCTGACCCACATGCTCCCCGGCACAGCCAGGAAAGCGCCCTGCAAAAGGAGAGGATGGAAGGAAGGTGTCTGGACTGAGATGGGTTCATCTTTAGCTCTTCGAATAATCTCGTTGCTAGAGGTATGGGCAGAAGTTTATCCATCTTTAACAAAGGTGGTGAAAGCCGTTGTTGAAAACTCCCTTCTACGCATTTGTTCCCAGAAGATGTGGCCCCATCAGAGGACAGCGAGCGGAACCCCCCAGGCAGGGCTGCAGGAGCACACCAGATGCTGGACAACCCGGCGCTTGCCATGACCGCAACCCTGGAGGGCTCTGGCTGGTCTCCGTGTCCTTAGGAAACTCCCATGGACAAACACAAGTGGTATCAGAATTGCGCTTTTGGGCTTCAGCTTCTGAAACCCCGCTAACTCTCACGCTGGGTGCTCGGATCTTTTTCTTGGATCCAGCCCAAATTTCCGTGGAGGACCCACTCTAATAGACAGAGGAGGCTGATCATTCCTTGCATAACAAGGAGGTGCCTCCAACAGATGGGGTTACACGCAACCCCAAGAGCAGGCTGTGCAGACTGCGGATTTAATTAGAAGTGTTGTTAAACAGATACGACTGCAAGAACAGTTCTGTGCCTCGCCTCGTAAGTGCAAAGTGGAAGATACCTCATGAGACAGGATTCTGCAAAAATCTGTTAGCAGCGTCTCCTTTGCCAGACAGAGGTATAAGAAACAGATTGCTAGGTAAAAAAATTCCGCTTTACTCCCCTCTTCCTCTCCGTGAGCTTTATTTTCTGACAAACAGATATAGAAGTCTCTGCAGAGACGTGCATTTTTAGGAACGGACACTTAGCTGTTATCACAGCTCCATTAGAGTCAATGGATCCTCCCAAATGAGTGTTTTTAATAGCCTATAATAATTTGATAGTAATACAAACCTGTGGAGCAGACTCCCGGACCTCCACACGCAGGAAATACCTTCATAAAACCATGGCAATAATAAAGTAAATCAGGCTGCCTGTTAATAATGTCCCATTTTGAGAGTTTCACACATGATTTTTAGTGTGCAGATTGGTTTTCTGGGTTGTAAACATCCAATCTATCTAGTTAGCAATAGTATATTTTCTAGAAAGATAAATACTTTGTATTTATCTAAAAATACAAAAACAAAAGCTTTTCTAAAAAAACCCAACAAATTGCCAGGACTATTTGTTTCAAGTACTTCTGTCATGCAGAAACAGTAATCTATGTATATTAATTCAGCAGCATATGCTGCCCTACACTGTTCTAATTTTAATAACCCTGCCTTTCATACAGGAAAAAATTTCATCCTCTTCTAGAATACAGGTCACTTTAATTTTCATATGCAAATTATCTCAGCATTTCCTAGTCTGCTTTTAGATACATGTGATCTTTAGTGTCTTCTTGAATCCTTTGTGAAAACGTGCGTTTAAGCTTGGGAAGGCTACTTCTGCGTTTGCGAGGGCCAAAGTTATTTTGCAGCTCCAATTCTTGCAGCTTCACAGCGAAATTAAGAGACAGACAACCTGAAGTAACGAGTTGCGAATAGCCAGGAACAGCAATAGCTTCAGTGTCAGAGAGAAGCGTGCTGAAGCAGAAAGCATCACAACTGTTACACTTTCCTTGCTTTATAATGAAAGAAATGCCTATGCAAACAACTGTACCTTCAGGTTTTTAACCATAATTCATTCCTTATTTCAACCTTGATTTATATTGGGTTATGGCACAGACCTCTTACATCAGAAGTCTTCCAGAATAAAGACATTTTAAGAGCTTTATTAGCAAGACAGATAAAGATGGCTTCAGCGTTGGGAAGTTTGTGACAGAGGGAAGAGCACATGAGAGCACAAACTACTATAGAAGGCTCCACATCTATTTTTAAGCCTTAAAAACTTAAAACATCCTGTCTATCCTTGCTGTTGGATTTTTTCCTGGAAGACTGTTCAGTAACAGAGTCTCCCCACATTGCCTATGCAGAGCTTTCACCCCCCTTGTACCACAGCAGATCAAGCATCACGGTACACAGAACGAAGCTCACGTTTCGATATACCTGCTCTATTCGTGAGTTTAAAAGTGAGAAACGGGGATACCATGGAAATACTCGCACGCAAGCCAGACGCGTTCACAGCAGACAAAGCTTGGGAGAAAGAGTGCAGTTGTATTTGTACTGTCTTAAGGTGCGTTCAGAACGGTCTTCCAGCCCTCCTGGAAAGCAGCAATGTGTAAGCCACCACAGCAAACCCTCTGTCGGGAAGAAGGTGCCGAGTTTCCAAGCAAGCCAGAGTGTTTTTGGAAGCCAGTGATTTCCTGGTCCATCAAGTGTTGTGCAGAACCAAGCCAGGCTTTACAAGGTCCTGCATAGCTATGAAAATGTACAACTCCTCAATAGAGTCATCTCTGCTCACCCCCAGCACATCTCAGCTGGTTCTTTGAGGCACTTCTGTTTGATCAGCGCTATTTTGCTTTTAGCTACAGACAGCTCAAGGCAGTTGCTGTTCGTCGAAGAGATTGTTTCCCCCTGACACTAGCAGTACTTCATCGCTTAATGCAACAAGACACTCCAAGTGTGTTACTGGCATACCAGAAACCAGGGGCTGACAGCTAACCCCACGGCATCTTGCTCCAGCAGTCTCCCATACATCAAGAGGCCGGGACAGGCTGGATGCCTGCAGACTCCGCAGGGTCCTCCGAGGGGAACAACGCTGTCTTCAAAGCCCCGCGCACTGGGAGGGCAGCCGGCACCCTCCCAGTGCCACACCATCAGCACTCCCAACGCTGCTGCCGGTACCCCGAGGAACAGGCTTCAGGAGCATCACCCGCCTTCACTCTGAGCCTCCAGCGCTCACTTCTGCCTACACCTCGACGATGGCAGGAGAAGTGCTGTGCCCCATGACCCTTGCCCGAACTGAAACGTGGCTACCAGCAAACCTGAGCTTAGGAGTGGACGCAGGAAGGGTAAGATAAGCCTTAAAAAGAGCGAGTTCAACAAACACGTTAGCTTGCAGCCGACCACGCACCGCCGGGAGCCCCCCACCCCGTGAGAGGTGGGCTGGCTGCACCTCGAAGGCGGCTGTCAAGGACCCCTTTCCTTTTAAAGCTCTTCAGGCTCACCAAAGGCCCTCTGTTTCAAAGATTTGTTCCTGTTTTGATTTTTAATTGCTATTTGAACACTCGGTTGAGCCAGTCCAACCCCCAAGTGTGTTCACAAGCAGTGCACCCCCTCCCATGCTTAAGACGGAAACACAAGAACTGGCCTTTTCATTGAGGAGAGGAAACATCCCCATAATAGATTCCCCCTTGGAAAGGTCACACCTGTATCACAGAACGGTGACATTAGCTGAAAATCTTAAGCACAATAAAAAGCACTCTTAGGTGCAGAGGCCATCAAACGACTCCCCTGGTTCATATACAGATATAAAGCACTTGAATGAAAGGTGACCGCCAGCAAAAGCGCCCAGCGCATCAGAGCATCTTCCTTCCCAAAGCATAGGTCCGGTGGTCACTAGTGGTCACCGACGGAAGCGCTGCTCACAGAGCAAAGCTGATATTTTTTGTTTTACGGGACTCTGGAAGGTTGTGCTTTTACAGAATCAGCAGATTTCTAGCACACAACCTCCCCGGTGTCACTGCTAATGACATAACACAGGGACACCATTGGCTCGGGGAATTATTTTTCTCCCTATAAGGGTGGAAAGATTCGGGAAGAGTGCGCTTTCTCCTGAATATATTTGGCTCTGCAGAAGACACATGTGATACAAATGTTGCTATGGAAACTATTCTATTAAATAATATTAAATTAAATTTACATATTTAAAGTGCGCAAAAACAGTCCAGGTACAAAACTAATTAGTCTAAATTCAATCTTGAAATTACAAAGTAGGGCCTACCAGAATTGTCGTTTTTCTCTTAAAAGAGGTTTGGTTTTGAGCAAGCTGCTTCTCTGCACCCCTCTCCCTTCCCAAATCTAGCACCTGCACCCCAGTTATTCAGAAAAGTCATTTCTGGAGCTAATTTGTAGATACAAGCTCTGCTCCTAGTTCCCTTGGTGATGGAATTACCATAGCGTTACAGAGAAAAACCCAGGAGGTGAATTCAGTCTGAAAAGACAATGCACTGATTACAGCCGTGCCACCATAATATTGGAATGTGTTTTAATAACTCCCACTTACACCTCACCACACACAGCGTGCTGAAATCCTTCTCAATTAAACAGGACTCCTCCACGGGGCTGGAGTAGGCTCGTCCTCCCTATTGCTTTCAGGGCACGGGAAAGTTCTTTGAAAGTTAGTATTTTA
>VZTV01109397.1:1966-26088 GCA_013400875.1 Anhinga rufa
ACGTACCAGCCCCCTTCTATCCACTGTCTTTCAACCATGCAGTGAAAATTTGCTTTACGTTCCTGATCACTGCAGAATTCCCTCCAACTCTTGACTGACCGGCTCTGAGCCGCAGCTCAGTGAGCACTGCTAGTAATCCATCTATAGCAGTATACCTGCAAGAAAACTTGTAGCAAAATTACAGTCTTGACTTTAACAGCAGGACATTTNAAAACGTAGCAGCGCTGTACAGAAAATGAAAGATAATCTCAGACACTTGGGGGGGTGGTGGTGGTGTGCAACAGGGGGGGAAGTGTTTTAAGAAGTGATATTACTTAAAGGCAACCATCAGAAGTTTACAAGAACTTCCATTCTTTTAATTAAACATTTTACGAGTCTTGGAACACATTCCTGTGCCCTATTATACATCAGAGCACTTAAAAAAATTCAGAGCCTTATAACATTACCATAAAGAGATAGGAAAACCAAATAAGTCTTCTTTAGCAGAAAGACCTATTTATAAAATGACTGTTAGGAATTAAAAACAGTTACAGGCACTTATTTTACTTACTAGATTTTATTCCCCTCTCTTCTGTTGTTTGTGAATACCTTTCAATACGTCCTAATATAACCTACCAGCCTCCTAAATTCATTGCTCTATTTATACGCTGAGCATGTTTGGAACTAATATTAAACATCTATGAAAATCAAGATAAACTCACTGTGCCAGAAGAAAAAGCATTTACGTTACAGTGATAAAAATACATTTGTTAGCATTCAATTTAAGTTAATTATTACTTCAAAAAGCAAAGATGAAAAAAAGAAAAAGGCAAGTAAATCGAGAGAACTGATACTGATAATGAAATACGATAAAGAAAGTATTTTGTGAACTGTTAGTTTCTAGGTAAAATAGTATTTCCAGGTGTAAAATCCACAGTAAATTTTTTAAAACATTGATCTATCTAATAAGTAATCCAACAAGTTTCTAGGACAGCTTTCCAGAAAATAGGCTATGTACCATGTCTAAGAAACAAATTAGCTCATCCATCACATGTAACCATTTATTTGGTAATGACTTAATGAATTTAGCTTAACTATGGTAGGACTGAGCATGATGCTGTAATTACTGTGGGAATTACTGTAGCCCTCAATCTGTCTTTTAGATGTTTATATCATGGAACAAGAAGCTCAGCATAGACTGAACCAGAGCCCAAAGTCAAAAGGCTTTGGATCTAGGCCTATGATCTGAGAGCTATTAAGGAGGTATCATTACAGACTTCTGCCAGTACACATTGCTCTGCTAATATTTCAGTCCTGCCTTTCCCACAAGAATAGGCAAGGATATGCAGTACAGGAAGAACTAAAAGCCCTACAGAAATCTTGAGAAGAAAATTGGAAGAACATTTATTCCACCTAATCACAAAGAGTGAAAGAATGCCTCTTGAGTCATTTTGCTAGAATGTAATTAACTTTAAACTGAACAACCTACTACACTAAGTTTACATCAAAGTTTTCTAAAGCAAAATAGAGTCGTGTTACTAATACTGCAGTTGAGACAGAAAATAAAGCTAAGAAGAGTGAGGCAAGAATGCCAGAGGTCAAATAAACCTGTTCTATAGTACTTACAGCAACAGCAATACAGAGAATACTCTTAGAATTGGGTTGCGTCTGTGGATATTTACATGACAGGATTATTTTTCAACTATGGTATGTCTCACTTTCAGATGTTCTACTTGTGATGTCAGCAATTACTGCCATATGTAAATTACCATCTGTTTTTTCTAACTCAGAATAGGGTAATTTTAAAGTAAATCCAAATAACTTTCTTTTATGTATGCTAAATAAATAAATGGTTTAATCCCTCCTTCGTTACCAGTCCACAAAGGCTGTCAAGCGTTCTCTTGCTTCATAAACAGAAGGGTTAAGGGTGATGTTTTATGGGAAAATATAGTCAAGGTGACACATAATTTCTCGGGAGAATCAATGGAAGCCCTATTAACTTTGGCTTGCAGATGGCAATACTCAGGTACAGAGATGAGAAATTACTTTTTTCACTATGTCAGTGAGAGAAATTATGCTTTCTTATATGCTGGCCCCATGAAAGTCAATGATGGAAATGTTTGTTTTATTGGGTCATATCATGTGCTCCCTGGCTATAACTGAAGAAGTTGTACCAGTAACTAGCCTGTTAACTGAGCAGACACAGGTTAACTAGTTCATATCCTGGCCATACAGAGTTTCAGACAGTGCTAGGATACAAAACCACTAAGGTGCTGGAAAGGCTGATTTGCCAAGCATATCTGAAAGTTGTTCTTATTGACAACTGTTTTGAGCTTCTGAATGGTATTTTCCCTCTGTGGGCCAGGAATTTCTGAGTAATAGCTGTGTAACAGCACTCCTCTACCTCACAGGACTATCGTCAGGATAAGAAAACTGAAGACAACAAAATCCACAGACACAACAGTAATAAGGCTGTGCCAATATGGCTGGTAACATAAAGCTGAATGCAATAAATGAGGATCATTAACAGTCATGTAGTGTAAGCATTGCCATGTTCATTCTCCACACTGCCCTTCTACAGAAATGTACTGAAATTTCATTAGCCTGCTCTTGTGTGACCTGCTGATTCGCTGTCTCCCCACGCCTCTTCGCAAGTACACATCATTTGCTACACATGCATCAGGTTTGACCGTATGACACTGAGAGATTTCACTGAGTAAGGTCACAAATTTTACTCCAACAACTCAGAAGAAAGAGAGTTCTTCCTTGACAAGAGAAAAAGTCAATCAAGAAACAGTGTCAGAAGGGCCATGACTTCAAGTTGTTTGTTGAGTTTTTTTCCTCTTGCTTAAGCAGTCTATTTCTGAGATCAGCAAGGGAAAGCTCCATTCATATTGTACCACAAGGAAATAAGACACAATGCTGGGATAAACTGTACTCCCCAGCTAACCTCAGAAACCAACTGGGGAGGCAGGACAGAATTCTACACAGGGCTACACATACCCTGAAGATGTTTTCTAAAATGCTCTGTTAAGGTTTTTTTCTACAGACCAGTAGAGCACAGAATTAATTCTATACATATAGATGCATGAGTAAATGCACACATGCAAAGTTTTAGAAGGAAAAATCACAACTTCAAGCTTACAATAAGGATCACAGGTCTTTAACAAGGTAGGAAAGATAATAATTAGGAGGGGGAGAAATGATTCAGATCTAATAGAAACTCTCTTTAGTCTCTTCTGAAACCAAAACAATGGATCTATCTTTAGGCATAAATGAAATCAGTTTACCTACAAAGAGAGAATTTAAAGTATTTATTTTCATGTAACTTATTAGTATATTTTCTTTTTGCCAGAAAGGGAACCTTGTCTCCAAGTGTGAAGTGTGTATAGTTTGGACTAATGTCTGAACCAAATCTTCTGAAGTTTGTCATTAATTTCTTTGACATTTTTTCAGTTAAATATGCTTTGGAGCGCTAAGCGTTCTTAAGTTTCTTGAGGTGGGTTGCATTTCTGTAGTGGGGATTGTGACACCTGAACCTGTTCAGAAATGAATGATCTTTCAAGATGTTGGCAGGTTGTCCTGGTTTCAGCTTGGATAGAGTTAATTTTCTTCATAGTAGCCAGTATGGGGATATGTTTTGAATTTGTGCTAAAAACAGTGGTGATAATGCGGAGATGTTTTAGTTGTTGCTCAGTAGTGCTTACACTAGTTGTCCTGGTTTCAGCTGGGATAGAGTTAATTTTCTTCGCAGCAGCTAGTATGGGGCTATGTTTTGGATTTGTGCTGAAGCAGTGGTGATAATGCGGAGATGTTTTGGTTGTTGCTCAGTAGCGCTTACGCTAGTCAAGGACTTTTTCAGCTTCCCGTGCTGTGCCGGGTACACAGGAACCTGGGAGGGGACACAGCCAGGACAGCTGACCCAAACTGACCAAAGGCATATTCCATACCATATGATGTCACGCTCAGTATATAAAGCTGGGGGAAGAAGAAGGAAGGGGGAGACGTTCGGAGTGATGGCGTTCGTCTTCCCAAGTAACCATTACGTGTGATGGAGCCCTGCTTTCCCGGAGATGGCTGAACACCCGCCTGCCCATGGGAAGCAGTGAATGAATGCCTGGTTTTGCTTTGCTTGCGTGTGCGGCTCTTTCTTTCCCTATTAAACTGTCTTTATCTCAACCCATGAGTTTCCTCACTTTTACTCTTCCGATTCTCTCCCCCATCCCACCAGGGGGGAGTGAGCGAGCGGCTGCGTGGTGCTTGGTTATTGATTGGGGCTAAACCACGACACTAGTCAAGGACTTTTTCAGCTCCCCGTGCTGTGCCGGGTGCACGGGAAGCTGGGAGGGGACACGGCCGGGACAGCTGACCCCAACTGACCCCAGGGATGTTCCACACGTATGTCATCATGTTCAGCATATAACACTGGGGGAAGGAGGAGGAAGCGGGGGACGTTCAGAGTGATGGCGTTTGTCTTCCCAAGACACTGCTACGTGTGGTGGAGCCCTGTTTTGCTGGAGATGGCTGAACACCTGCCTGCCCATGGGAAGGAGTGAATGAATTCCTTCTTTTGCTTCTCTGGTTCCTGTGGACAGGTTACATACTACAGAGAGGACAGCCACTACGAGAGTAGAAATGAATGGGAGCTCATGACAATAGGGTCCTCTGCATTTCTGCGTGTTTATTCCTGGTCTTGCAACTTGGACATTGTGTAGAACAACTGTTACAAGTATCAACCCATAAGCCATTGATCAGAACCAGCAGATTCTGTAGCATACAAAGATTCAGACTGCTTTACACATTTTAGCAGGTGGAATGTGATGCTTTCACCCTCTTTATGCCCAAATTCCAAAGGGAAGCATTTCACATCTGTGATTAAACAAACACAGCATTTATAATAGAAACATATATTAAAACAATCTTTAAGGA
The DNA here is from genome assembly GCA_013400875.1 of Anhinga rufa. Classification (NCBI taxonomy): domain Eukaryota; kingdom Metazoa; phylum Chordata; class Aves; order Suliformes; family Anhingidae; genus Anhinga; species Anhinga rufa. The sequence goes on from VZTV01109397.1 coordinate 6,875, forward strand.
CATTGTTTAGTATCTTCTACACCTCATGTTAACTGCTTTATGAAGAAAGCTAAACAGTATCTAGTATTCAGATATTCTTAAAGCTAAATAGTATCCATATATTTAAATCAAAATTTTGCTTCTATAAACAACTATTTAACTGTAGCAAAACATCTTGTTATCTGAATACTATTCAAGAACTGAAAATAATTAAGTTTAAATATTAAAACCAGTTCCTATTCACTTAAACCTGTTGAAAGTTCTGTGTTGTCATATATCATGTATTTTTATGATTAGTCAGATTATGATTACTTGCCACATTAAAATACAGATCAAATCAACATTTAAGTTACATGTGAGGCTTAGTTCCCTTTGTCCACACATTTTGTCAGCTAGACTGATTTTTTTTTAATGGTAATAGAAAACAATACAAACAAAACTCAAAACTGTACAATTTGATTTTGCTTTTTTGCTGTGGAGGCCAGGCTAGTGACTTTAGTACACTTGTGTAGCTTCCCTGACACCTCTAGAGATTCAAGCAGTACTGGCATCACTGATTCATGGCCAATATGTACAAGATTAAAGAAGCTACTACAATAGGAGGAGAATTCAGCTGAAACAACTAAAATCTCAAGGAAGCTGAAATTCTCTTCTCAAAATACAAATATCTATTGATTATACTGAGAAAACAATATTTAAAAGGCTACCTGCTTAACAATGAGAGAATAATAATGATATGCTTAGGAAGACTTGAAAATACAGGGAGATAGGCTATTCCTCAGGAAGAGACTCTCTAGTTGCTCAAAGATTTCTCAAGCCCGATGTACCTAGTCAAACCGATGATTTTTGTGTTAGAGATAATTCCAAACTACCAGATTAGAAGTGGGAAGGAGGAAACCTTGATTAAGTATTGTTTTGAAATGAGGAGTTCAGGTCTCATGCATTCTGCACAGTATTACCCTGCTTCATCTTTACTTTCTAATTCCTCATCACACAGGTTTCCTATCTGATGCCAACTTAGCCTTGGCTCCTTCCCAGTCACAGAAGATAGCAGTACAGTCTGTGCATGAGGAAAACTGCTCCTGGACACCCCAGAGAGAAGGAAGCTCAACTCTGACCCTCTAGCAAGGCTGATCCTGGAAGGAGGCACCAGCTAGAGCTTCCAGCTATGGATGAAGAGAGTCATGCTCATTTCCTAAGAACCATACAAAAAAAATTTTGGTTTTGGCCACTGCAAATGTGGTGTAAGTTGCAAAGCTATACAACCTTATTTCCCTCCTGAATGGAAAAGTGATGCAATGCAGTTTCACTGACTTCATGCCAAGTCATTCCTTAGCTCAACAACAAATGAAAAGCAGAACATAATTGTACACACATTAGAACAAGTGTTAGGTGTTCCTTAAGAATTATAAGGATAAAAACCTAACAGTTGGATTGTTTTAACTTTCTATTTCTTGAACCACCAAAGTTCTGCATCATTAAAATACAGAGAGAGCAAGCTGGCAACTTCCCATTGACTTTACAATTTATCACAAACTGACACTTACAAGCAGAACTTTTAAAAATACACACCTATAAATCAATCAAAATATTCAGAGAAGTAAACAGAACAGTTCAAAGGAGCACAAAACTACAATACAGGTTCCTTTTAAAAATGGCCTCTGACTTAATTTTCCTTGTCTTCAGTTCACTGTCTGTCCACCATGGGAAAAATCTTCAACGAGTAATTTCCTAGAGAAATAATATTTATGTAGCCAAGGTTCTGCAGCTGGAGCAGGGAAATGCAAAAGATTATCGGGTGGTCCCTTACAATACAGGACAAAGAATTACTATATTAATAATAGTAGATAGTACATTTTTTATTATATAATTTTCAAAGTTAGCCATATGAACATAATAAAGGAGATTTCTTACTACCCACTAAAACCTATAACCTAAGATTCATTGATCAACAGACCATTTCTCATAGCCTGTCTGCTGTATTAGCTGAAAAACTAAGAACGGTTCAGTTTAAAGTATTTGGCATATGGATCACAGTGCTAAAACATTCCACATTGCGCTTTTACTGCAGAAATTCATTTCCAGGTAAGAACACAGCATTGCTTTTATTTTACTTGCTAACGAGGATAATTGGCAGGCAACACTGCTGCTGCTCTAGATTTGTTCTTTATATGGATCTCTGAAGACCACATGTGCATGCAGTGGTGACAGAAATATTTTCCATATGAACCACCACACATTTTAAGGTCCCTCAGTCTGGACAAGGTGAGTCCATCTATCATTTTCTGTGCTCAATAACTATCAACCAGGAAGTTAAAAACTTAAGTGACAACTAGAGGGCAATGATCAGCTTCCAGTTGCTCTGATCATCAATCCATGTAAATTCCCTGAGCCTCTGCTGAAAACTTTTCCCTGCTTTAATTAGATCAAAGGCAGCACAAGATTTCATTAAAAGACATTTTCTTGAATCCAAACCGTTACAACTTCTCTTTTTAAAACACCCTGAAAGCAAAATACAGTTTATATCTAGACATACAAGCTACAGAAAGTGTCTACCACACACTGTTGGACAAGGTGTTTTTTCCCAGTTCACTTCCACTTTTTTTTTTAAAAAACCAGAGAAAGTAATTGCTCTGGACTTTATTAGGCTACTATAAATTTATGACAGGGCTAACAAAAGACAAAGCTCTAAAGCAGAATCACTGTTTTCAGAAGATTTACTTAAGGAAGGCATATTATGGAACTAAACTATCCAAGGATTCCTTTAAAATGCATAACTATACATCCCATTTCAGTTAGAGGGAGGAAGAATGAGTATCAAATGCATTTTCTGACAGTAACTTCATCAGATGGAATATTTTGTATCTAACAGTACTATGCTTGATGAATTATTTCCTAAATGACAAATGAGTAGCTGAAATTTTCTGCTTTGGTATGAAATAAGAACTTGATGAAAAACTGCTCTGATGAGAACAAAAATCTGGAAAACTGCTCTTCGTGCATCAAGTTGCAACTTTTTAGAGCACAGCAAGGGCTGTTCTATTCCATTACTTAAGATTTCTCATATTCAGAATGCATAAAATCCCTCTTTAATGATATGACATACATTTTTTAAAAATAAAGCTTTCTGCCCTGCCACATACTAAACATTACATATATTTGCACAAAAATAATATTAAAGTAATGGAGCCTGGAGTTTTTACATGCTCACATCCCCAAAACATATCCTTTGTAAAAACTTTTTCAATCATGCACATTTTTTGTAGAAAATCTGAACAGAACACTACTATCTACTGCTGCAGAGTATTATATTTCTCTATATGTTAGTAAAGAAAAATTCACGAATCAGTCATTTCTCACAGAAAACGCTGTATATCAAAATGAAAGAAGCTACCTTTCAAACAGCTCTCCCTTAGTACCTATAGGCTTTTGGAAAAACAAACTGCAAAACAAAACAATATCTTTTTACACATGAAGCAAACAACACAATTCTAAAATGTCTAGCAACATAAAAATCCTTCACAATCCCTCTTAATAGATAGGAAGTATGTACAACCCTGACAAGACAATTTTTGACAAGACATTATACTTTGCTTACCTCACCCCCAGGTCTCGCTAACACTGCTGTTCGAAAGCATAGCAACGTTAGTATCAGGTAGCTGACAAACATTATTACCCAAAGTTAGAGCTACCCTGGAGGAGAAAACCCTCTGCCAAGTACTAACAGCTAGCAGATGCACTTGTGTCTCAGTATCACAGCCCTTAGTTCTTCTAGGTACAACTCTTTCTCCCTCTCCCCTTTCTATCGCACTCACTGTACGACCAGGAGCTTTGCTCTCAGTCACTGCTCTGAAGACAACTGGTAAGTTGATCTCTTCATGTAATGACTTCTCCCTGTTGGGGGAGGGGGCTCAGCCAGCAATGAGCTGGGGGGCTGTAGTTAGTATAAAGCAAAGAAGGGGAGGGACAGAAATGGTCACTGCCAAGTTATGCATCTGCTGTGATTCATGGAACAAGCTAAACGGTAACCTTTAATGCACGAGGAGGTTTGGCAATGCGTTATTGACTTAGGCAGGCATGATTGGAGAAACAGGCTAAAGCAGCCTGAAAACGATGCCTGTTGATGGTTAGACGGCATGTGCTACTTAAAGGTACAGCACCTCCTTTTATTGAAGAAATATATAATAAATAAATGATAAACCAAAATCTATTCAGGATGCAGCCTATGGTTTTACAGTCAGCCCTACATCAGCACAATCCTGCAACCTGAATGCCCTGATCCTGCCATGGACTCGGTCTGAATCTGCTGGCTCTCACTCCTGGCCCACAGGGAACTCAAGTGACCATTTGCTCTCAAGAATGTCACAACTGCTTCCTGAAATGGAACCCCATCCTTTAGGATAATCCTGGAGCATGATATGGATGCAGTCTCTCTTTCTTTTTCATATTACAGCTGAATAGAAAAAAAATCTTGATTTATAACAGTCTAACCCATCAAATAACCTGCTTTGACTAAATCTTTACTTTTAGAAGATGTTCAAGACCTATTAGCAAGTAAATAAAGCAGTATTGAAAGCCTGATACAAAGCTAAGTTATTACCTCTCGCAAGCAGACCAGTGCCCCCAAAATGAGTAAAATTGCAAACAGAGCTATGAAAGTTGCTGGGTTTCCTTTCAGTTGAGTATGTCTGATTTTAATTGCTATGAAATAGATGTTTTCTTATGGTAAACTAAGCAACATAAAAATACATAATATAAGAGAAGTTTTGAATCCCAATGGTCTATCACATTGAACAACAGAACAACTGATAACATATAAGGGACACTCCAGTCCTGTATTCCCTTTCCTTCCCCTTCTCATTTTGCTTTTTAACTTCTTCTAACTTTACTGTTGCCTATTTAAGTATTTTATCATGGGAATGTGAGACATTATGTCTGTCTTAAAGTTCCAACTCCTAAAGTCAAGAAATCTCATCTTTCATGTAAATACATATTTCTTATGGTTGCAGGGGAAATCTCAAAAAAAAAATGACCCAAGAATAACCTGGTCTCATATGTCAGACAGTAAACCACATGAACTCAGAATACAGGTACTTTAAAATATCTCAAGATTTTAGGAGGCGGGAAGTAAAAATTTTGGTGAAATGGAGAAGCACACCATTACTATGTATTAGATTTCTTTTTGTAATTTGGTAAGCTTTGTATACACAGCTGAATGTCAGACTCATCACCCTACTTTTAAACTAGCTTTACCAATCATTCTCTTCCTCCACTATGAGGTAAAAGATAAATATATTTTCCCTCTTTTTTTTTAATATTCAAACAAATCATAACAACTGAATACTTTTATGTATTAGACAGCTTTCAGAATTGTAATTATATACAGTCAAACTCCTAAACCAGTATAGAAAATTAGCATTCTCACTTCTGCTGAAGTCCAAATTCTGCTGTGTTTGAATTTGGTTATCTGGTTCTCCAGCATAGTAAAATCTTACCTGCATTAACTAGACATCATTGTCACTGCACCTCTTCCCTCTCAGGCCTTTCCATTTACAGACTATGACTACTGTCCATGAAGAGTGCTCTCTCTTCTCCTGTCTAACCAGACTCACAATGCTGTGTGTCTTCTACATCTACAGAAAAACCTGTCCTTTTTAGCCTCGCAAATCAGCAGACCACCCTTCACAAGTCAACCTGTTTTTTTTCCCCCCTGTCATTACACAGCCTTGCAGCCCGGTGGTTCTGACAGCATTACTACCAATACCTGCTAGCACTGTATTCAGTGCGGGCATGCCAGGTAGGAAGCGATGCAGCATAGGCTAAGCAGGACTAGGAGTCTCAATGGCACAAGAATCCCTTCAGCTGAGACCCCTCGAGGGAACAATACAAGCTTAAGAAGATTTATAAAGCCAGCGTGAGAGTTCAGCATGGAGCTCATGAGTAGTTCTTCTGTATGATCACAGGCAGCTGGCCACAGAGTTGTAAGAATGATGACTGGCAGCCAAACTTGCAGTTTTTGAAAATTTGACATTATAACCTTAATGGTACTTTCTGACAAAAATAATCCAGAACTCTGTACTACTATTTTGATCTCACAAATACAACACTTCCCTTCAAGACCTAAATGAAAGAAGCATTTTCCCCCCTTTTTAAGGCAAGCTGAAGGTTTGCAGATTACACCATTGTGCTGACAGCTAAACGTAGAGCCGCCATTACAGGTACTTTGTATGCTGGTTGCCTATGGCAAAGTCTCCGGACTAAAAAGTAAAGCCAAATAAACTTAAGGAAATTTTCCATCAAAACCCTGTCAGGAAGCCAACCTGTCCTTCCGTATTTTTTTGAAATATCTAGATGTACCACAAAAGGAAAAAGGATAGTGAGCAAACTGCCAACTAAGCCGGAGTTCAAATCACTTCCAACACGAGCTCCAACTATGATACTTAAAACTAAAGTTCCAGTACTTGAAAAAGTTTAAAAGGAATACACCATTTCAGACATTGCAGTGTGTAACAAAAACTACAGTGATGAAAGTTGCTTCATGCAGATTGACTACTGTTTCCATAAAATGAAGCTTTGCCTTTTTCTGCAGTTCTTCACAATGTTAACTGATTTTTGTGAATAAATATATAGCATAGGCACAAAATTGCCAATCCTCTGTTTTTTAATGGTAGGTAGAAAAGCAAAATTAAAAAATTAGTAGTAATTGTGATTTTAGCCTTCTCTCTGCTGATCATACCAGAAAGCAGCATATCCTCTGTAAATAATAAAAAATCTGATCAAAGTCTAACTGAATATTATTAGAATGAGTTTCTGAGCACAGACAACTGTACTACATTCCCATTTAATAAGTCATATAACAAATTCTTTCCATATGCATTTGATTTTTCCTCTACAAAAACATACAGGCAGAATTCTCTGTATTAAGACAAGGGATCTGTCCATACCTGCTACTACACTTTAAAGCTTTATCCAGCTGAATTGGATGGAATTGTCCATGTTCACAACCACAGCCTTTCTTTGCAGCACAAAGCAACTGGAAACTTAATGCTATGCCAAACTTGCACTGCTGCAACCAAGATCAGAATTTCTCTGCAAACCTCAACAATTGCTACACTAGAGATTACAAAACTATTGGTGCAACAGAAAAAAAATCAGTTTATGACTGAAGAGCTATTTCAGATACAAAGTTCTGCAGCAGCAGATAGAGAAACCAAAATACCTTGCAATAGTAAAATGGAAGAAATACAATATTTCTAATTTCAACACAAAAGCATCCTTGCTCTTTAGAAACATACAAACATGGCAAAATAATATAATAACTATTTTAGGTATATAATTTAAATAGAAAATCCAAACTTTTTTTTTTTAATGGAAAAGGACATCAAGATCTTTTGAGGAAAGCTCATATCTCGTACTCTCAGAAATTAAAATACACAAAATACACAAGGGATCTTTGGATAGTATAGTTCTCCTTCAAAAAGTACTGACTTTCATCTGTGAACAAATTAACTGTCAGTCTCAAGGGGTTTGTAAATATCTGTCAGTTTATGAAGTTTGCTTACTAGCTACCTCCTGAGGCAATTGCACCTAAATCTCAAACAAGGACAAGTTTGTTAAACGTATCAAAAGCAAGCAATTTCTCTTCCAAGTGTCTCAGCCTTCCTGTAATTCAACATGAAATCATGAACAGTATGCTCAGGCAAAGTCACTCACAGTCACTTCTTTCTGTTAAAGGTATAGCTTAGAAGGTTGACAAAACTCCTAATATAAAAGTAATAATAAGAGAAAACATGAGTCAAACTAACATTTTAAAGACTTCCTTTCTACTTCCTACAGCTTCAACATTTGTAAAGCTTAACTCTCAAACTCTTAAAGCAAGATAACGTGAAGTGTATTACGTGTTTCAGGCTGAACTACTTTAGAAGAAAATGACAATATAAATTACTGCTGTCCTTTAGCCTGAACTCCTGAGAGACAATGGCAATAAAACTTCACTCAAAATTTCTTCTGAGTTCTCTCGATTTAAAAAAATTTGTTTAATTAAAAACACTTGAAATAAAGAGGTAGTCTCTTGCCATCCCATGTGTGGCTCCAAGCAGTCAGGGAATTTAGACTTCAGAAAGAATGTATTTTCCTTGAAGATAAAACAGTGCACTGAGAAGGATGCATGCAGAAAAATGCCACTCCCTGCCATGCCCTGCCTTCTTGGCTTCAGCTGATCCACAGAGGGATTTCTTCACCCCCACAGAGCCTTTTACATCCACTTCACTAGTTTCTGCATTTCACTGGCCGGACACGGTGAAGGAGAGCAAGAGATCTTCTCCTATGCTCTCCCTTCTATAGTTAAAGCATTTCTCCTTTCTATTGCAGTCCTTTTGAAAGAGGCATACTCATACACACACTGAATCTGAATTTCATCATCTTGTCTACCTTTTGTTGACCAAGAACAGATGAAATAACAATAGGTACAAGGAGGACCGAGGAGGAGTATTTGGACTTTTATATGTGCCATTAAGCAACACAAAACCCACACAGCCTGGGAAAGAAGTCAAAGTGTGAGCTAGGTATTACAGCCTAAAGGTTGAGTGTACAGAGCCCTCTAAGAGTGAACCCCAGACACTGAACACCTTGGAGATAACAAGTCCTAGAGCCTCACACATATTATAGTGTATCTCAGCATTTTTTCTTGGTTGAAGTTTTAACTCAATTTAAGTATTTCAGATACTAACACTTTTCCAAGTAACTCCCAATGTCTTATTTGTACCCTTTTGCTCAATTTTTTTGTTAAGAAAGCAGATGACTTCACATAATTTCTTGTCTGATTAGAGTTATGGAAAAGACAAAGGGATGCTGTGAAAAAAAATCTTTAAAGGAGTTTTTAATAAATTATACCATACAGTTACTTTGTGTCCTTACTAATGCTTTTATTAGTTAACTGCTTTCCAACTTACCTTTTAACTTCTATTTATGCTTACTTCCCTTTCTAAACTGAACAGTCCTAATTTTTTCTACTTGTTTCTCATCCGAAGTCACTCTAAGTTCTGGCTTCTTCTCCGTTTCTCATCTTTTGGTTTCCTTGTTGTGAGGAAACAGAGATCTGGTCAGATCAGTTTAGAAAGTACACCATTAAAAAGGTATTATTGCATCCTGTGGAAATGGCATTACAAAGTAAGTTTCAAATAGGCATTTATATATAATTAGGTCAGCCCAGCTTACTTCACATCACTGGAAGTTTGTCAGTTACTTCAGTAATAACATGTTAGTCTTCATTATCATCATCTTTTTCTCCTCTTACTACCATGGTACTCGCAGCGCATAGCGCTTTTAAAGTACATTCAAACCCTGAAAAGGAAATCTGAGCATTTCCTTCCTCTTCTCCCTCCTCTTAACTTCTTAAAGCTCAGACTTTTGATTACAAAGCCAGACTTTACTGAAAAGGTCCACCTTCAAAGAGCTGAGTATTAACCTCAAATTGATTTATCATCTTGAATCTTTCCTTCAGTACTAAATCTATTATCCCTTTCTCTTTTCTGGCATTACAGTGTGCTAGAAGGAAGAAAAGACCCTTGGTTGTCACCTGCCCAGGGCTGGGCTAGAATGCGTATTTTTCATGGCAATATTCCAATTTTCTGTATTTTGATGAGAGAATTCTGGTTTATATCCCAAGTTCTCAAAGCACCTCTTTGCCTCCCCAGACAGTAGTTGCATAGTGCAAGCAGAATAAGACGACATTTATGAGGCATGCCTTCCTCTGCCCAACACTACATTTTGACTACAGAACAAGTGGACACCATGCTTCTAATTTTTATGAATACCATTCATTTTGTGACAACATTTTTCTCTTTGCATTTGTTAATCAATGTCTTCTGTTTTCCTAAAAAGACATTAAGATTTTTAGCACCATATTCCGGTCCTCCTCACACTTTGATATATTTTCTTACCTATTTTCATAACACATGATCCAACATTATTCATACTGCTTCTACCCCTTCCTATACACAAAAAAGCGCGGTGAAACCAAAAGGAAAAGAGTTCTTTCATGGATTACATTTAATCTCCTTCTTTGTATGCATAAAAACAGACACACATTTCTAGAAAACTACCTCTCATCACCCTAGTTTCACATAAGGCATTTTGATCTGTGTTTCATGTTGAAGTGTAGCAAATGAGCAGCTGCATGAAAATAGCAAATGAAGGAAAAAGCATGCCTTACCCTTTCAAATATTTGAACCAGCTCCTTCACACTTACCACAAAACTGGAAATAAAGTACTTGGTACCACTGCTATATTTGGATATTTATCTAAAATAAGAAATAGGACTAGGCCTGTTTGTCCTTTAAAAAAAATATAAATCAAAAAAAAAAACTTTAAACAATCTTTAAGCAAACCAAATTAATTATAAATTACACAAATAATGCATGTCTATCTCCTGTGAAAAGTAAGCCTCCTCCTAGAGAAAACACGCTAAATATGAATTTGAATCATGGTATTTTCAAATCTTTCACTTATTCATAAGGGATAAAGGCCGATACTTCCAACTCTGCATGTAGAAAGTATTTTAAAGATACAGTAAGGAAAAAGGTGAGGCCTCTGGATCATGTAAAGTATAGGTATTTTTTAATTACAAAAACAAATAGAGGTTCTGGTGAAAAAGCACCAAACTGCATGATGTAATAGGCCATGACCTACACTATGAACCCTCCTATGAAATCAGAATTATAAAAGGAGAGTCTTTTTTCAGGTCCAAAATGACAACACATTAAAACTAGATTTTAGCTCTAACACACATTTTCCCAAGTGTCCAGCTGGCAAATGACAGCTACATCAAACATGCCATCATAAAATGATGGGAACAAACTGTCTCCAAGAGAAAACTAACCAGTTAGGACTGCAAATGTAATCATAATTTTCAGGTTTGCTTGGAACTGTTCTTGAAATTCAGAGGAGGAAGAAGCCATTGTAGAACAGGTTTTCATGCATATACTTTGCCTGTCCTGTTATTTTCTACATCGGTAGAAATCTCAAAGCCATAATGTTATTCTTTTAGATGGGGGAAAAGAGATCTTTAAAGAACTTTGAAAATCATTGTGAGTCTTCCCCAAGAGTAGATCAACTATAGCACATACTTGCCCAATATGCAGGTAGGAAATGTGTGAACAACACTATGGTAAAACCTACATTTGCAAGAAATGAGCATCACCTCCTGCTGGCTAAAGATTAAAAGAAAGCTCTGCAAAAGCTGGCGAACATTTTTCATGCTTACTACTTAACTGAAACACTAAAACAGTATCAGTCAACCTTCAAAAACTCTATGAGGGAGCAGTGACAGCTGGCTGCTCCCTAAAGGGATGGGGAGCCAGGTGTCCAGCATGCCATCAAGGGCAGCAAGGCAGGCACCTTCACTGGCTAGGACTGTGTCCCACTGCTACCACGAGACGGAGCAGAGCAGACCCAGGAGTGGCAATCAGGGCCAAACAAGAATCAAGACCACCAAACAAGTCTGTGCTCAGAAGGCAGGTCCAAGGACAAGCCAAGAAGTCAGTCCATGGATCAGGGTGCAAATCAGCAGGGTCTGTGGCTGGACACACACATGGCTGTGGCTGAGCTGGAAAGGGACGCACCTTTGAGACAGCTCAAGCAAGGACTGAAGGCCCAAGGCTGAATTTAAATTGGGGCTACTTGGTCCCATGAGCAGAGATGTGGGGGGAGGCCTACCAGGGTCAGGCTTGTAGGGGCCATTAAGGCTGATTAGCATAATTGGGGCCCTGAAAGTCTGCACCCATGCCAAAATTCACATTTCTAACCATGTGTATACGGGCTAGTAATAGTAGGAATCAACTAAGTAAAAGGAAGAAGGTAAAGACACTGTATCAGGCAGCAGATTAACATTCTTGAAATAGAGGTAACCTTGAAAAAGGAGCCAGTACTGATACTGGCAGGGACAGGACTAGATCAGCATTCCTCCTAACAAAAGAAAGTAAACATCAGACCCGGAGTCATACAGCTGGAGCACCAGAGCCAAGGCCAACTCTGTAGTACAGGCACCTCTGCTCTCTGATGACACAGAGGTACTGAACCAGAGCCTGCTTCAGATCCAAAAGAGCAAAAAGCTGGACATGAGCCAACAATGTGCACTCGCAGCCCAGAAAGCCAACCATATCCTGGGCTGCATCAAAAGCAGGGGATTCTGTCCCTCTACTCTGCTCTGGTGAGACCCCCCCTGCAGTGCTGCGTCCAGCTCTGGAGCCCCAACACAGAAGGACATGGACCTGCTGGAGCGGGTCCAGAGGAGGCCACGAAGATGATCCAGGGGGCTAGAGCACCTCTCCTGTGAAGACAGGCTGAGAGAGTTGGGGTTGTTCAGCCTGGAGAGGAGAAGGCTATGGGGAGACCTTATTGCGGCCTTCTAGTACTTAAAGGGGGACTGAAGGAAAGATGGGGACGATCTCTTTAGCAAGGCCTGTTGTGACAGGACATGGGGTAACGGTTTTAAACTAAAGGAGGGTAGGTTTAGACTGGATATAAGGAAGAAATTTTTTACACTGAGGGTGGTGAGACACTGGCACAGGTTGCCCAGAGAGGTGGTCGATGCCCCATCCCTGGAAACATTCAAGGTCAGGTTGGACGGGGCTCTGAGCAACCTGCTCTAGTTGAAGATGTCCCTGCTCACTGCAGGGGGCTTGGACTAGATGGCCTCTAAAGGTCCCTTCCAACCCAAACCATGCTATGAATCTATGAAGAAAAATCTGGGAAGACTTGCACTCATGTTCAAATTGTATTTTCTGTAGTTTATGGGGATACCAGGTTTCTCCTCTCTTCTTCTGGGAGAAAAAAATTAAACCAGCTTGTTGTGTTGCCAAAGGAAATGTATATGCTTGGCTGAAGAGCTGAGATTTAATTGCAATACTGATCAAAAACCACTGGATTAAGCTCTCATCCTGAAACCAAATACAGGAAGAAAGAGGAGGAAGATTTCCAAAGTAATTTCATTACACAACCCAGATACCTGAAGTGAGCAGAGAGAACAGTAATTTAACTTATGCTTTGGGCAGCAACCACATCCCAACTTTTCCCATCTAGTTACAAAACTCCTGAGCCAAAGATGCAATTATTCCTTCCCAAAATCTCTTCATGTTCTGTTTGATTCCATCTGCCCAGTTTACCACCTCTTCCAATAAGACCGTCTGATCTAAGCATACTATAGCATACAACCTGCTGCTAACTGCATTACAAATTAAAAGAATTAACACTAGCCTAGGTCAAAATCTACCCGACAGTAGACTAAAGGCTCATTTTTCATCACTGGGGGTCCATGCCAGATCAAGAACACACAGCACCAACAGATCAGTTACGCTGCTGGTGCAAATTAGGTACAAATTAGAAGCATAGCTGCAGTGCAAGGACAAGGCTTCTCTTTCTCTGCAGATGTATACCATACGAAAAATGAACTAACTATTTTTAATTAAAGGAAACTATGTATCTCTACTGTCTTGATGAAAACAAAATTCTGGGGAAATCCGATTGCTTACATAATAGATTTTTGGATAGTTTATCTTATAAATGTGCTTGTTTTTAAAGTAATCACATTAAACACATGTTGCCTATTAGAACCAAATGAACTATCAGCATATGTGGAGTCTTCCAGCTGTCCAGATTCTGGACAGTAGTCTTACATGCTTAAAAATTTGGGAAGCACACAGGTAGAGCAGATAGCTGGACTTTACTCGGTTTTTCTAGGTGCCTTGCAAACACATATGCCACTTACAAAGAGAAAATGGCCAATTCTTATGCATGGTTGGTTTCCGGAACACAGGAAATTGGAAACATACAGCTATAGATTATGTTAAATGTTAAATCTTGAGCTGCGTGTTGCATATGAATTCTGAAAATTCATATGCAGCTCAGACTAGATAAAAGGATCTTAAAATAATTACACGTCATTGTGTCTAAAATATTCCATTTACTATAGGATCAGCAACTCACAAAACTGATAAATACTTGTATAAACAGCTGATAAGTCTCTGAGTACTCAGAGCATGTCCAGTATAATTTAACATGAAATTTGTCTTCCTGAAACAGACAACTAAACCAAGTTCAGTACTCAGTGTCTCATGGGACAAACAGCATGCTAAATTCAGGAGCATTTTTCTACTATATAAGGAGGAGAATCAAACCCCAAATGACTACATGAAATAGTTCGATACTCTGAAAATGTTTTTTAAAAAGTTAGTTGCATGCCATTTTATTTTTGAGCAGTTATGTACAATTATTAGCTATACAACTAAACCTACAGTATACAGTGTAAAATCTCTACATAATGGCACAAAATCTGGAGATACTGTTCGCTCATAACAAGGTGTAAATAAACATAATGTGAACACTAAGAAAAAAAAAGAACTTCTTAAAAGGCCACATAGAACAAAGGAAGTGAGGAAACATTCTCTGCATATATTTTGAAAGACACAAATGGTGCTGATTACTTTATCCCCATACTCAGACTGTCTACATGGGTTAAAGCTAGCAATAACACCAGTTCTAATCTTAAAGGCCCTTAGAGAGACATAAAACCTGACTGTTTGAGAAATCTGGTTGTAAAAGCACATCTGTGCAGCCAACACCGTCACATGGCTGGAAAACAATCGGAATTCCAACAAAAAGCAAGTGAACAAAACCACAGAAAATTCCTTCAATGTGGAAGGAAGATTTCCTTCAGAAGATTTCCTGCACAGTTCCAAGTCTTTTCAATACAGTAACTTCCTATTTGTCTTAAATAATTTTCAGCCAATGTTTCAGGGGAGACTTCCTCACAATGAACTATTTCTCAATGAATATGTCACTTAATTTTTATATACAGCTCCACATGCTTAGGTTCAATGAAACAAGTAATGGTACTCACCAGTTAGTTATTCTCCTAGTGTAACAGCATTATAACCCTGCCATTCCATTGGTAGCACTTTTAGTTTAGATTTGACTTTTTCACATGTATTTTGCAAACCACCTATCACTGCTGTTTTAGATATGCTGCCAAAGGATTAGTGCAAGCATCAAAACAGTTACAAAATGAAGAATTTAAAATAATAATAATATATATGTATATACCCATAAAAATAAAAAATACATATTTCTCCCATCTTTAACTTTTTGCTTGTTTGGAGTTTTTTGCAGTTTTGTTTAGCTTGCTCATTTCACTGTGGATATTACTGTAAGAAAAGATGACTCTTGAAAGATAATGAACTCAGTGATACTTCCGGTAGGAAAGAAACTTTGGCAGTAAACAGTGTCATGTAATAGTCCACGTTATCATTATACTTGGGAAAGCTGCAGACGGATTTGTCAAGGCATCAAAAGACCAAAATTATGCTACAATATAGATCTCTAGGTTATCCCAATGGAGCTATTATAACTTCCAGCAGTTAAAGGAGAACTTCGCAAGAGAATTCATGAACTTCATCAGAACAGCCAGATTTCTGAAGTGCCCTGGTCTAATGGATATGGTCCAAACTCTTAGTGATAGGAATTTGTCCAAGTGACTTTAACCCGAGATTAATGATCACTTATTCAGAATCAACAATACACACTAGCCAGGTACGCATTACAATCACACTCCAATAGGAAAGAAAATGCCATCTTAATTCATAAGGATTAGGATTATTCTAAAACTGCTGATCAATCCAATTACTGATGGCCTTAAAGCACTACAGATATTTCAAACTTCACCTTATCAGACAAAAGAGATCCAGAAAAAACACATCTTAAAAAAAAATAGACAATTATTATTTTGCTGTCTTCAACTGAGAAAGTTTCTGGTACTCAGGGACCCTCACATTAACAAGTACGCCTGTGGTGTAACACAGAAGTGAATTTTCTTTGAAACATTCTCCTGCATTCAAAGGTTAGTAGTCTAGCCATCAAGTCATCATTCATGCCAGCAGTCTGTCCATTAATTTAAAAAATAATTACTTAAAACTGTATAGCAACCCAATGAGATGAGCTGGTGAAGGATGGTAAGTACGACTAATACCACAGCAACTCTGCTGATGTATTTGGAAACCACTTAAAGATCAAACTGGGAGCTTGCCATGATACTAGCAGCCAAATGGAGAACGCCATTTATTATTAATACTTGTCATCTGGAAAAAGTATACACAGCTACATAAATCCCCCAAACTACAGATAAGCAAACAAAAACAGACACCATTTCCAAACTGGCAGTTTTGTCTATGTAAGTTTGCAGATTTGTCATTGCTTGTTTTAGAGTAAGTTTACAATTAAGTATGGTCACTTTATTTGTTTCCAAGGAAATACACCAAATAAAGTGCAATGATAAGGTTTTCAGCATATGTTCTTAAGTTCTTACACAATAACAAATATTAAAAAAATGTTTTGAACTGTTAGGTGTAGAATCTTTTATTTTTGGGCGTCCTCAAGCCTGCAAAGTAAGTAATAATTTTATAGAATCTTAGTTCATTTACATTTAACAAGAAAAGCTGGGATTGACTGGAGATAGTTTGCTTCTCTTTAATCTCATTAACCATTTCTTTAATTTTTATAGTACCACAGCCACATTTTTCCCTTCTTTCTTTTTACTGAAAATGATTGATAGTCTTCTCTTATGAAATAGTTTCATAGAAAAAAACTCACAGTGCAAAATTCTACACAATATGCTAGAATAGAAGCCTAGTTCATACAAAATATGTATTGTTTCAAATTTCTAAATGCATTATGTGCAAGTAGATCAAGAGAATACTTTACTATACATAATGTGATGGTATTACACAAATTCAATCTGCCATGGAGCACAGAAGACTACTTATTCAAAGCCAAAATAGATGAAGATACAATCAAGCATTAATCTATTAAAGTATTTATTATGAAGTATTATCAGGGAAGACTAGGCATTTATCTTAAAAAAGCTTCTAAAAATCTCATTCTTTAAACTTTCCAAGCACTCCTTT
This sequence comes from Anhinga rufa, assembly GCA_013400875.1. NCBI lineage: Eukaryota > Metazoa > Chordata > Aves > Suliformes > Anhingidae > Anhinga > Anhinga rufa. The sequence continues at coordinate 23,809 of VZTV01109397.1, forward strand.
TACATCAAAAAGATTAATGTTAATCTAAATATAGTATTATCCAGGTACTTTTTTGCAGCTTTTACAATCCTTCACCTCCATCTTCTCAGCTATCTTTCTTTCTCTGATATAATTTTCAAGTAGACTCCTCTGTAATTGCCATTATTAGTCCCCATTTCCTCACGATCCCTCAGCTTGATTGCTACCATCGGATAACAAAACAGCTACTTTGCCAATATCTCAGAGGGAAATAAAAATAACTGCTTCTCCAACAGATATATGTAAACAGCCTGACTCCTTGGGCATGGTCTTATAGGTAAATATTAACTTTACATGTAAAACTTTTAATCCAAGTGCCACATATTACTTATTTTTCTCTCATTCTCATGTCTTGTGACATTGACACAGTAGGGTCAGCAGGTTCTACAAGAACTAATTCTTAGGACATATAATGTATTGTCACTCCTGAAGATTTTTTGCAACACAGAGACACTAAAGAAAGTGTTTAGTAAAGACTGGATTTCAATTTGTAACCTTTATTTCTAGAAAAAAAACCTGACCTGTTGCTTTCCTCTACAAAACTGTAACTGCGAAGGATTCAAAGTCAGATACTGTACATAGTTTCACCTATTACAGAAAATATTCTTATGTTCATATCTAGAAAATTGCCAATATATCTAAGAAGAAAGAAAAATTTCTTAGAAATCCCTATCCAAGATCACTATTATAGGTATTATTAGGGAGAGCATAATCAGCTTTAAGAGTATTAAGAGATTACCAGTTAGGTTCTTCAGTACATCTATCCTCCTACCCTAACACTTTCAATCATTGCCTTTAAATTTGTGTAGGAGTCACAGACTACATTCCCTTCATTGTGGAGAAGAATACAGTAAACATACATTAATTCCACATCTAGCCTTCATGCTATTCACTGCCAAGGTGGTTTGGCAAGCAGTGAAGATATTTCAAGGCAAAACATATAGGGCCTCATTCAGCCATATTAATGCTCCTTTGCATTCCTCTTGCAATATTATACTGCCCATAAGGCTTATTTAAGTACAAGAACATCTTCGACAAGCTGGGCTTTCAAAATAAAGACNACCCAAGTGGGGAACCCAGTATCAGTACCAGTACTTAGTCTTCACCTTCACACAATAGCCATATTACTAAAAGAACTTGTAGTTACATGAGAACAGAAAGTCATGTATAGGTTTAGAATTGAAATCAAATATAATTTGCCCAACAAATTTTAAAACTAAGAAAGTCTGCTGATGTCACCTGGTCATTTTGCATAAAAATAAAAAAAAATAGAAAACCCCACAGACACAAATATTTAAGAAAGCATTCCACAGCAGCACTGCAGAGAGGAACTCTAAACAAAGAATTTTACTTTTTTTTTTTAATGGGCATAATAGAGGGGAAGTGGGGACTGTCCAATATATGGCTGAAAAATATAACATTCAGGCACCCCTTCCCCAACAGATGTCTTCTCTAAGCACGTTTATGATATAGTCTAGCACATTGTTTTACTTACAAGAATATAGAGAAGACAGAATATAGAGAATATACAGAAGACAGTAAACACCCATTATGTTTAATTTAACGTGCCTCTTACAAACTAAAAACCAACAGGAAAGTTTGATCACTTACAGTATGGTTCATCTTACACTAAAAGGACAAAAAAATTGTCAGACCTATGGTTCTGGAACAGTGCTGAAAGCAAAACATCCTCTTGCATTTACCTATGTAACAAAAAGCAACTAAGAATTTGAAGCCAAACTCATCAATGTAGTTCCTAAAGCATAATGAGAAAAGACAGCAGATAAAAGCTGCTATGCAATAATGACTGTTACTAGTTTATCAGACATGATCAGAGTTGACCACAGAAGAGTTTAGAAACATGATTTTAAGGTAGCTTTGGTTTTACTTTGGTTTTAGCAAAACTATAGAGAACATTTTTGTATGAGTTCAACTTTTGTATACATCGCATACTGGACCCATCCTGCTCATAGTTTGTATAGTATGTGTATGAAGTGACAGATTCATAACAAATTTCTGAGCTAGAAGTTGCTTTTGAATTACTTTCAAGTTCAAAAAAAGTGGATGGAATTATGTTAAAGAAATAGAACCATTTAGTTTTACACAAAATTAAGTTCTAAGGAGTTTGCTCTAGAGGAGACTTGTTATGCAACACATGATAATTCTGCATCTAATTCTACAGTTGTGCTATAAATTCAATCAGGCTTTAGCATACCCCCAGTTTAATACTGACATTACTACTCACAATCAGTCACACAATGC
>VZTV01109398.1:0-13882 GCA_013400875.1 Anhinga rufa
ACCATTGTATGATTCTGTGATTCCCTGATAAGTACAGTGCCATGGCTGCATGGACAGCACAGCCTCAAATGGCTTGGGGATCAGCACCACAGCTGTGGGAAAACCCAGACCTGGGGCTCAATCCCAGATAAGAAGACCAGGCCAGGAATGACACGTCCTCTCTTTGTAGAGGGATGAAATACCTCATTTTACTGTTCCGATATCCCTGTGCTACTGCATCTTTTGATGACCTCATTTGGGAGAAATCCTGAAAAATACTTAAGTGATACTTTTATATTTCTGCCTTTAAGCAATGCCTTACATTTCTGTAGCGCCAAGGAAGCTACTGTTGATTAGTAGTATCTTTCAGCTGTGTTGACAGGGTCCCCCGGTTTTTGCCGTGCCCTCGGCAGGCATACTTATGCCTGGTAAGCACTGCTTCCTCTGTCAAGGTCATTCAGTGGCTTCACAGACATAGTCTGCCCAAAATAAATTAATAACGGAGCACACCTATCAATATTTATTACAATTACTCAGGCAGAATGTAAAACAAAGACTTTATCCATAAGCGATGTGCAGTCAGACCATTGCAATGACCCCTGGACCAGGCTCCCAAAACCTTCACACCCCTGTAAATGGTGTCATGTCCTGTCAGAAGCAAGGGTTGGAGCTGCTCTTCTGCTTCTGCAAGGAAGATGGAGCCAGGTAGAGAGTCCAAACAAGAGGAGAGCTTCCTGTAGAGGAGGGAGAAAGCTGCTAGGGCTCTAATTAGCCTTCCACTAAAATATTTCCCAGTGCCAAAAAGAGTGTGTGCTGTCTAGGATATTAATTTAAACTGTTAGGCTGAAATCTTCAAAAATCTTTCTAAGTCCCACTTGCCATGGGATGGCTTTAAGATGGTGGTTGTACAAAAGCACTCGCTTCAGTACCTAAGTGGTCATATTATAGCCTGTTGCTTTTCAGGTTAAAAAATAAATACACCTGTGATTTCGTATGTGTGTGTGCACTCTTTAAAAGCTTTTAGGAGAAAAAAAATATTATTTTCTTGCTGGTTTATTAAATGACCACCAATTGTCATATTTTACATCTGCTACTGAAAAACTGTTTTTGTGGATGTTTAAAAAGAAGCTTTAATATCAGGTTTTCTTCATTTCTTTATGAGTGCTATTGTGTTCCTATTCCTACATTCACTTCAACCAAGCAGTGTGTGAGGAATGCCAGATCAGGCTTCCTGAAAATTAGGCTCAATTAAGCCAGGTGGCCTTTGATTGTTAACGATTGATTAGAAAGCAAAAGACAGATTTACAGCAAATTAGTCAATAACGGAACTTTTTTCTTTTTTTGGTAAAAGAGATCTCCTTTCTGCCTGTTGTTATTTTTGGTATTCCCTTAAGAAGCCTGTATTTATGTTACCATGTCTCGATAGAAAGGCTTTTTTTATTCTATTGACAAATCAGTCACTTAGAAAAAAAACATAATGCTGCTGCTGGCTTTACTGATTAGTGATAGTGTTGACTATATTAAATACAATAATGATCTTAATATATTGTCATTTAGGTGCACAATGGTGCTTGTTTTCTGCTTGTAGGGAGGTCACACTGTACCACACTATTTGTTTTCATTAGTGTGTTGAGGGCAGAGAGGTATATCTGTGCGTAACCCCAGAGCAGGAGCAATCTCCACTCAGGAACAGTGCTGTGCAAATGTTTTTCTCTCTGATATTTCTAACCTTACAATGAGCACGATGAATCTTTGACCTGACTTAAGCAACAGTGTGCCTATGGAGTGGCTTGCATCACAAACTCAATCAATATTTGTTTCAGGCATTTTACTCCAGACAGGCAAGTTATCTGAGGTTGTGAATATCAGTGAACATGGGTAGATGGATAGAGTTAAATTCAAGAAAGGGCTGTGGCAGCAAAGTGCAGCCCCAGTCAAATTTTAGGCACCTCAGGGAGCAGCATCTGAACAGGGGCTTTCTGAATCTCAGTTTTGTCCTGAATTCATGTTCAAATTGAAGTTTAGATGGTGATACATCCACTAGCTGTAATACCAATGACAGCTGAGTAACAAGGTAGCTCTAAGAAAAATCCTAGCCACTTCTGGTTTTAGAGGCCTAAATATTTTTGGAAATCTGGCTCCATAATCAGCTGCGCAGAGAAGTATCTTACAGCCCAGCACCAAAGCACAGGGAACCAACATGTGGACAAGATTTTCTCTGTTTTTCTTCCCCATCTCCCTGTCTCTGGCATCTTCACCAGCTGCAGGAAACAAGGAGCAGCTGAATGATACCCAAACCCAAGAGATGGGTGCATGGAAGAAGGCTGGTCCTTGCACAGACTGCAGTTTGAAAGCAGATACTGAAATCAGTAGGAAAAACAGTTGGAGCCTGTTTTTCAGTGAGAGTTAAGTACCAAAACCCATGACTGTCTTTCAAGCACAAGTATAGCTGGATGAGCCTTGTTTTGGGCATGTCAAAGCCTGGAGTGCACCCAATGGTTATTCCGCTTTGGTTCAGAGCACATTTTCCCCACTGACAATGCAAAGGCAGTGTATGATTGCAGATTTCTTGAAGGCACAGGCTACTGCAAACTCCCCTTCGACCTTCTCCCTTTGCATGTATGGGTTCGAATGATATTTAAGGGCCACAGGGAAATTAAGACAAAATCACAGCTGTACTGCTTAAGAAATGTAGGAATAGAAAGGACATGGTTAAATTAATAGGGGTGTTCTGTTGTTCAGATCTGGGAACATGGAATACAAGCCAGGTCTGGGCAGTGAATGTTAAAGCAGCAGTAAAATGGGCAACATTAAAAGTATAAAAGGACTATTATAAACTCCTGATTTAGCCTTCTTAATAAAACTGAAAGCTGGCATTGCTTCCAGTAAGGGCTACTGAAAGTGTGACTGTGTTAGTACAGGTGGGGCCAGGAAGAGAAAACAGAGCATCAGGAGAAAGTGTACTTTTATTGTCTGATTTTTGGTTTTTATTAGCAAAGTTTGTAATGAAAAAAGGGTAGCTGGATTGCTCACTTTACGTAGTGAAGGAGAGCCTGAAGAGTCCCCACAGAGAAAGAAGAGAAGAAACTCATCTTTTTAACATGCTGCATTTTCCACCTTTGAATCCAGAGATTCCAGGCCCCAGGCATCAGCCAAGGCCAAAGTTAAACTAAGGAGAAGACAGAAGAGTTTACTTTCTTCTTTTTGGGCTGGCCATAAGCAAGAGGTTGTTTGACTTCTCTTAAAGCTCTTTTATTGTGCTTTGAGGTAAGTCAAATGACCTTGCACTGGCTATGGGCTAAAAAACCTGAGCTACACTTAACCCACAAAAAACCTCACTGATCCTCTGGAGGGTTGCCTGCCTTTGCCTCTGTTGACTACTCAAGGGCCTTCATCAGCTGTGCTCCCCACTGAAGTCCTTCACCTACATGCCAAACTAAGGTGCCATGAACCTGGTGGCACTGTGGGACAAAATGTGACCTATTGGGATATTGTGAGTGGCTTTTGTCAGTTGCCCTTCCACCAAAGACAACAACCTCTTCCTCATGTGCACTAGACTTCTAGCAACGTGTCACCAGTCAGAAATTCAAAGCGCTACCAAGGCCTGACCCTACTGTGGATATTAGCTAGAGACTTTATGATTAGCTTATGACCAAGAGAAGTATTCTGTTTTTACTTTTCTCATGCAGTGTATATTGAATTAACTGATGAATTTTCCCCTGAAGAACTCTGTCTTCTTCCCATCTCTTTTTCTCCTTTAACCCTTAAGTATAGCATCTAAAATAATTGAGAACTAGAGTTAAAATAGCTAAAAATGAAACAGCTGTTAACCCTGATCTTTCAGCTGTTGCTTTCAATTTTACTTTTGTAAAGACCTTTAATGAGTGACATAGAGTATTTTTATTATTTTAACTAATTCCAATGATTTTCTCAGTTGTGTCATGCAATATTCTACTATTGATTAGGTTAATGCAGATATTTTTCCTTAGAAAGAAGTGACTCACCAAGACATTTGGTTTATTCTTGCCATCTCTAGTTGGCAGAAATCAGAGTAAAATAGACAAATAATTGAAAGACCATTTCCCACCAGTTTTGAGTTAGTAATGGATTTAGATTGACCTAAGTCTGCAGTAATGCAGGTGTGAATGGAATCATTGAGTATAATTAATTTCTGCTTCCTCAGAGAACAATACAACATATTTGTCTGTATGAATGTCTGTATTTACAGGATAGAGCTTCATGAATGATTTGCCAGATCAGCTTCAGAGAAATGGTGTGATTTGATAATGTAAAGAATAAGGTAGGTGCTATACTGAATACCTGCACTCCCACCCAGAGTGTTCAGCATCTTGCAGGATTAATCCCTAACTGAGGGGTGCTATGATTCACAGTTATAACAACCAGCTCACCCTAATAAGAAACAAGCCACATTTCAAACTTTGATCCAAATGTAAATTGGCTGCTGGTCAATTAAACAGAAATTAGATCATCACTCACTAGGCCAAAGGCATCAACAATATGCTCATGTATTTCTCAATAGCAATTTCTTGAAATGATTCTGCAGCTGTGATCAGAGAAGGCAACAGAGGTTTGTTTCTCTGCTTTCTTGTAGCTCTGTCCCATTTGGGTCCAAGAGGAGGCAGCTCTGGTGCCTGGAAGCTCTGGAGATCTGATAAAAGGAATCAGGTGATAATTTGCAAATTATTGTTCCTGATGCTGCACTCCTAACTTGAGCAGGGTCTCAAACCTCCCAGGCTGGGAGGAAAAGTCTGTTTTAGGGAGCTAGACAAAAAAAAAACCCAACCCTCACTAAACGGGAGGCAGGTGTGGACTCAAGAGTAGGAATTTTCTGTAGATTTAGACCCCTAGGGATGAAAAAAGTGTGGTAAGGTATTATAGGACAAAATGTCCTAATCACTTGAATTTTAACAGAAGATATTATGGAAATAGGTGAAGAATCAGCACCAAGGGTTCAGTGAGATACTAGTGCAGTAAATACAGCAATTGTTCACCAAGGAGTATAGTACATCAGGAATGCTTTGTAAAAGGCAGGGAAAGCAGCTGTTTGATCCTGTGTTCATGAGTAATACATGTCTTACAGGTCTGTGATTGTTTCCTATGCATCATGTTCTCTGTATTTCCATTTCTATGTTATTCCAGATAATTACAAATGGCTAATATTCCCACAAGTACAAAGCTACAATGATGTAGTTTAATCTCCTTCTGAGGACTTCATGTCATTTTAACAGTAAGAAAACCTTCCCTAATTAGATCAAGTGTTTACTCCAGACCAAAAATATATCCACAACTGTAAGAGACTGAGAGTGTCTCCCAGTCCAAAGGGTGTCTGAGGATTCCTGTCAAAGATCAAAGGACTGTGCAAAGGGCTGTGTGTATGTGGGAATCTGTGTGCAGTTTATGCACTCTGCTGGATAAGAAATGCTGTGAGCATGGCTGCAAAAAAATGAGTCCCTTTTGATTGTGTTAACCTGGTTATTGTACAACCATTATCATCATTTTACCTTTATTTTGAACTGAAATATCAAGGATTATAGATAGAAAAATAATACTGGAGGACTGTTAAAATGGACAATCTTCTATAAGAAACATCCAGTTCCAGTGGCCTAGCAACTGCCATGAAACTCAACAGCCACATAATATCTATTACTGCATTTCTAAAAAATTCCTACCTCTAGGCTGGTCTGAGTCAGGTATCAAGCTAAGGGCAAAGGCTAAGCCAGGCCAGTTCAACAAGAAAAGCTGTCCTTTCTGACTTTAAGGAAGAGAAGAGGATGGGACATGTGGGGGGAAGGTGAACCAATGGTTTTAATACAGAGAATTTGACATTGGAGGCTGGCAAGGAAACATGGGAAAGTAGAAGTGAAGGCAATACTGGCAGAAGGCAACTAGTTGGGCGAGTAGGCAGGATTTGGAGACTGAGAAAGAACTGTGGGATGGGAGAAAGGAGAGAGACTGCATCAGAGACACTACTGAGATTACCAGGCTGTGAAACGAAAGCGTGCCTGAAGGGACCAGACAGTTGGCACAAGGTGCTGAGCGGGGACGCTGGGTCTGACTGACCTAGGAGACAAGAAAGAAGAGTCCAGATATGAGGCAGGATTGAATGGCGGATATGAAAAGCAGAAGCTGCCCGGCTTAGTGAGGAAAGGCAGTGGGGCAGTAGAATGCTGCGCTCAGACAGAGAGGCTCTAGGACACCTGGCAAAGGGTTGTGCTTGAGAAGGGGAGAGGAAGATGTTTCCAGAGCCATAAGCACAACCTGACTAGCACTATTCCTTCGTCAACAAATAACTATGAAAAATGGTAAATATTTCTACTACTAATCTCCTAGAAAGATGACAACTTAGTACTGTGGTGACTTACTCCCTTAGCTCACCTACTAGAGGTCCAAAGGTCCAGCTGTGCTGATGACCCATATGAGTGTCAGTGTGATGCCATGGGATGAAGTTTGTTTTTCCGTATGCTTTTCCTGAAAGCCCTAGGAAATTACTCTCACAAAAGCATATTAAAAGGACTTTATTAATATAGCAGAGTTAATCAGAGTATAAGCTAGGAAACGCCAGAAGTGCCACAAACAGCCGACTGTTACTCCTCTGGGGTGTTGCAGTCCCCACTAATAAAATATCACAACCAAAATTATAATAAAAAAGCAAACAGATTTTTTTGGGTCAGTCATGCTGTGCTCACTTTGAAAATGACTGCATGGTAAGGCAAGATTTTAAAAGTTCCAAACAGAAGCAATTAAGTTGGTGAAAGAAAATATAACTGTTTGCAAATATGCTCTCTCCTCCTTCACTCTCCAGTGCAAGAACACTCCTGAGAGACCAGTTAATTTCTGCATGTGTATGTACTGTTCTTTAGGTCGCAGTACAGCAGACTGAGACACAGAAGTTCAAGCCAAAATTGTTTTGCAATTAAGAAAGTGTTGCAAGGTGAAGTTGTGAGGGGAAATAATAAAAAAGGAAGTCTTTAGTATCATAATTTATTTTTTTTTACTTCAATGGGTCTGAGGCATATGTTTTAATCTAAGGTACATGATTGAGAAATATTGTTTTGAATTAGGTCTTAGGTGTTTAAGAGAATTCATGAATGAGAGGCAAGGCTATATACACTACACATTGTGTAATGCTTTGGTTTAAGGGTCTCTGGTTATCAGAGAATAAAACTGTTGTAAATTGTGTTAGTCACATATATTAAGAATAAAACTGAGAAAGGACTGACATACTTTAAGCAGCCCACATTGCAAGCACCTTACGGCTAACGGAGTCCTTCCCTTACAGCAAGGAATTACTTTCCAGCAGGCCAGTGAGATATCAGCACAAATTAAGACTTTTCCACTGTCACAAAGAACACTTTGGATTGAACCAGGGTCTCCTGAGTCCTAGCTCAACCTTCGTAGCCCTAAGCAGTTGTATGTAAACCCCTCCACGCTAACTAAAAATAGGCTAAATATGTTTTAAATGGCAAGCTTTTGAGAATTGTATTTTCTCAACAACCAGCCATGGAATACAGAACAAAGCAGGGCCCAAGTGTTAATTGCTCCAACCCCATAATTAAATGCAGACATACTGTACTCTGACTGTGATTCTTGAAAGCTTGCCCACTTGTTTTTTTCAGTCCAATAAAAAAGAACACCATCAATTTTTTGTTTGAATAAATGCAGTTTGCAATAGCTGACGTGACAATAGGTCATTGGCATAATTACGATCAGAAACGCCTTCATGCATTAGCCACAAGCTAAAAAAAAAGGCAGTAGTCAAGCCACTGCAAATTATTCTGCTTATTAACATCCGGTATGCTTTAGAAAGCAGTGAACGTGAATGTGTTTATTTTGCGGTTCTGTTGGGGAATGGCCCTGGGATCAGATTTAGTGCATGCCTGCCTGGATGAGCCTTTGCTCTTAGTTGGACAGATGCAAGCCTGTCTGGCCCAGAAGCCAAGCACTCACATCAGTACAGTACCATGAGCAACCTAATGTGCGTTGTTGCTTCTTTGCTAGTATGTCTTCATAGCTCTGGACCAAAGGCCAATCTACATACAACCAGACCAAAGTATTTGCAGCTAAAGCCAGCATCACTCTTCCTCCATTCGTGTCCTACAATCTAGGCCAACATTAACACTTTTCACCTGACCCACAGCATGTAGGTCTTGCTGTCCCTCACCAAGTCTGACCTCCCTTCACTGTTGGCTCTATTTAGGAACTAAATGTAAGTTGAATATTTATGGTTTAGATGTGCCAAGATCAAGCCTTTACTTCCTAATTAAATTCAAGTGGTTGGTTTAATAAACAAGAAAACCCTTCCAAAAATTGAATCAACACATTATATGCCTTCAGAGCCTGGACCCCCTAGGCTGCCTCCTGCTTATGTTTTATTTGCATCCTGCACATTTTCTTTGTAAGTGAGTGTCTAGGTCTGCAAACAAAACCAAAGCTGAGATTTTCATATGATCACTTGTGGATGCTTAGATCGAACACCAAATTTAATAGGCCACTGTAAAATACGGGCAATAATTTTCATTTCCTGTAGAGGGTGGGCAGCATTAGGGCATTGCTCTCGTCACCTCCTGTACATTACTGAGGTCCCCTGTCACGTGGGTAGGCTGGCAGGGGTGCTGTTGCTCTCACTGTGGGGGTCTCCTTTGAGGAAGCCCTGACCATCTGAACAAAATGCAGGTTACCTCGTGCTCACAGCCCAACTCCTTCCCCCCTGGCACCACCTGTCCTTTGGACATTCACCATCTGTCTTCAGATTCCCATGCAGAGAATGCTTAAAAGCATTGCTATGCTTAAGTCCTATGCTCAGTGGACTTTGTACCACAGTGGTTTCTGCTGTGCCCCAGCAGTACTGGCTGGTAATTTGAAAGGTACTTTATGATCCCTGCAGAGTGAAATAAACTTGTAAGTGAGAGGTAAAGCCTTGAGCCTGAATAGTGCTATAAAGCTGTTTAACTCTAGCAAGTTAGGCAATCTCAGATAATATCCCCTTGGGGGCTGAGTAAATTCTTGTGGAAGAGGAGGAATAGGATCAAGATACAGTGAGGGAAACACTTGGTAGACGCTGTGCTGCTGGCAGCGTCAGGGCTTTTGCCTGCAACAGAGACTTTGTGCCCACAGTTCCTTCATCTGAAGGCCACTGAGCTATGCATCCCCCCCTGCAAAGCAGCTCTCTGAGATTGCAAAGAAGCTTTCTGACTCTCATTTGAACTTGATCTGATCTGATTATTTCTTTACTATCCTGGTATACCTGTTCCCCCTGTCCCCCAGGTACCCAAGTATAATACAGCCAGTGAATTAATCAATGAGTTTTTTTCCTCTCATATCAGTACTGTATCCTACTGTCATATTTGCATTCTGCCTTACATATTTCCTTATAAATAAGACACTAAACCTGAGGAAGCTGTGGTTGTTTTAGGCAATCTCTGACACAATTCAAACATCTTCCTGGAAAAACATAAATTGTTCCTTTCTAAATTATTCCTATGGTTTCAAACCAGAAATAGAATTCTTCTGAAGCTGTTAAATATGGTGCAATTATTAAAAGGCTGTGGTGTGCTCAATGAACAGGCAATAGCATTGCTTCAAACAGGTAAACCATCCCTGTAAAGTGTCTTAGAGATTCTTATTAATAACAGTAAATAATTACCATTAGTTCTATAACCAAACAGTTTTAGGCCCATGGGAATGCAGGGAGAGAGCTGACTTCTCCAGCGAGAACTGCAGCCATTATTTTGGCAGCATTGAACCTAGATTTATGGTATTCCATTAAGAAGGAATGCATTAACTCTACAACTGTCACCACTGCATTGATGTCAAAGGAAGTGCTCTGCCTGGCTTTGCTGACTTGATTGATGGAAAATAGTATATCAGTCTGGTCGCTCTCTCTCTGATGAGAAAGGCAAGTATCCTGGATCCCTGGAGCTATAGCAAAACTCCAGGTTTTTTTTCTACTCTTTGGCTAATTTTCCTGCATTCTTTGGCCCTGGCCATGGAAAAGGAAAAACAAGACAGTTGACTTTTTTACATTGCCCAGAGAGGAAGCAACCCAACAGGGAGAGCAATGAAGTTGAACCCTTCTCGCCTTTCGCTCCAGTTCAGTTTCAAGCTTGAACTTTGCACAAATGTTATCACCACAGTGGGCCAAACTTAAAGAGCAAATTCAAACAACTACAGATTTGGAGATTGCCGCAGATTGAAACTCAGTCAAAATCTTGATTGCAGGATAAAGATTTCTTACCATGTATCCACTCTCCCAGCAGACTGCAAAAATATTGGATTCATCTCTGGTGAATACTTAAAATAGCACCTATTCCTGTAGCACGTTAAAAAGGCACTTATTTTTTTCAAAGCAGGGAAGTGCTGCTATTGCTCTTGAACAGACAGAGAACTGAGACACACAGGAAATGTCTAGTAAGTAAAATAACCAGGGACCATGCTCTGGCCCCGAGGCCAGGCAGCACAGCATGGCTCAGCTCTACATACCATAGTCTCTTCTTTCCCTTCCCCGCCCCCTCAAACCCAGGGTATTTGAGTTGAAATTGCCTGCTGGGAACGGTCCCTGGCACATGCTCTCCCCTGAAGCGTGTCTGTGTGTTGTCTGGAAGAACGGCAATCAGCACAGCCAGGGCTGCGCTTGGGAGTGTGCTAGCAATTAAAGAGCATGGCCAACTGCCGGCCTCTGCTGCCGCCCGGGTCTGTCTGTCAGGGCAGATGCAGCAAAAGGAGCTGTGTGTCCATTTACCAACCCATAAAGGACTTGGGAGAACACAGGCATTCAAGTCCTTGAAACTCTCATCTAAACCTATTGGCATTTAAATTTTTAACAGCAAGCTGAAACAGATGGGTAACATTCTGCATCTGCACATGTCCCCCACTGCTTCAGTTGCAGTGACCTGGGATATTTGCCTTTCTGCTCCAAAAGACTTTGACCAGATCAGGGAGGACACTATTCTTGTCAGTCAAGTCAGGAAAGTAACATAAGGAAGAGACAGGATCCATGTTCATCTTGATCAGATTTGCAAATGGATCCCCAAGCGCATGCCCATGTCTGCTTGCACACACATGCACAGAGCTGTGCACGTGCACACACATACACTGTCTGAGAGACATTGCCTGGTAAAACTTTTCAGAGCCAGTGGGCAAGTTCTGCAAAAAACAGTGTTTAAGTCTTCATGAGCCAAGTGATGTCCCCACAGTCACATTTGGGTCTTAATCCTTCCCGTGTCTGGCTCTGCTCCTGTCTGAAGAAGACACAGTGGTTATGGTGCTTACCAAGGACTTGAAAAATCTGTATTCCTCAAAACCCAAAAGGACGGGACCACAGCTAAATTACATATCATACATGAGAGATGGAGAAATCAAGAAAACATATTTTTCTGAGTTTTGTTTTCACTTTGGGTCAAGAAGTAAATTTAGATTATGGAAGATACCATTTTATTGGCTTCTTGCCCATATGCATTGATGGTTTTAATTCTATGTATTAAAAATATATACATAAACTTAGGATGCTTTCTGTTAGTTTTTCTTCCTGTGTTATTATTAGAAATCATCCCTGTAGACTTAAAAATAATGTTTGCTTTACAGAAATAATCTCTATTATTCATAATATTTTTGGCCTGAATTTAGTCCTTCCACAAAGCCTTCCCATGTCAGCTGAAAGATTAGTGTCTTTACTGTCTTGTTTCACTGCCCTCTTCTGTTACTCATCTGTTCGTACTTCATCTCATCCAAAGCTTTTGCAAAAGCAAGGGGCTTACAATGAACTCATTAATCAAAGTTTCTGGAGTTAAGATGTGGGGAAGTCTCACCCCTGCACATCCTCTCATCATTGCTGTGCTTATCATCATCTTAAATTGGTTTGTCAGCCAGCCGCTCACCTCAGTTGCTGTTCCTTGCTATGCCAGCATCACATGCCCTATAAGAAATCATAAATTATGGCATGAAGTGAGGTTCATATACCATTGAGCCAAAATAATCACTCAGAATTTTGTTACTGACATTTCCTTCACAGCCTCTTGCACAAATGGGTGTTTCTAATTAAAGTTTTTACATTTTCTTTCCGCCATTTTTATTCAAGTCTCATACTTTTATTAAATATAAGCTATTGAACTAACTCAGTTCACTGAGTTATTTCACAAATGATTAACACAGATTATTCCAGAAACCATCATCCCTTAATTCTTTACCTTCTAAAATGTATTTACATATCAAGTTTCTCTAAATTGCCCCCGTGTAAGAATTGAGACTGCAGCATTCTTGTGGTGCTGCTTGAAGACTACTTGTATCCACAGCATGGGAAATTCAAACTAAGCTGTACCGAAAAGATGGCAATCATAGCTGTGTACAGAGCAGTTTGAAAACTTGTCTTTTCCACAATAGGGAGCAGGTTTTTCTTGATATTGGCTTGACCACCACCTTGTCCTTTCGAATACATTAGTCATCACTGTTTTAGAGTACCAGGCAATGTGATTCAGCAATCTTCGGGCAAAACATAGCACAGATGTGTTTGGTCAATCTGCTGGCTAATTGATAATATATCAGCTGACAGCCTGTGGGGGAACTGGCTACAGATGTCTCTCGTTGAGAGCTGTGTAGCTGTAAAGAACTCTGATAAAACGATGGACATTTAACTATTCTGAAATAAATATGCTAAACATATTCCTGACTATCAGATTTTATTATCAAAATCTGCAGTTGCCAGGGACTTTTTTTGACATATTCATAGAAGCTATAGATGGAAAGAAGCAGCATAAGCTTTATTTGATAATATATATTTTTAATTGTTTGCATAAACCCTGGTAGGAAAGAACTCTGTGCAGCAACCTAGCACACACTCTCATCTTTCTGTTTGATTGCAGACTTCCAAATAACCATTGGCAGGACTAGCACAACACAACAAGCATCTGTGTCTCTGCTTCAGTTTCTATTGCCACAACAATTATCTCTATGAAACTGGTTCTTTACGATAATATGTGCTCTACCGTAACAGACCCAGTCAGTTTGGTACAATGACACTTCAGAGGATTTAAGTTTTTATTATGTTGAATCAGAAAGAAAGAAGCAATCTGACTGAATAGCTGAATCTTGAGCTAAAACATGTTTTATCCATTCATTTTTCAACAAGCTTTCAAGACTTTACTGTATAAAGTTTATTTTAGCTATCAAAAAACCTATCAAGATGTGTTACTCATTTTAAACAAATGTTCCTATTGTAGTGTCAGATTTACATGTTTTTCTGGCTCTGACCCAGATGGATTCTTCATGGGGATCAAAGTGATAAAGTTCATTACATCAGAAAACTCACTTAGATCAACTTACAGTACTTCAATGAAAGCAAGTTTCCTTTGCTGGAACAACTTAAAGTACATGCATATATTTTGATAAAACTGGTCCCAGTCTTGTGATGTTCTCAGCCCAAATACTCTCCTTGGCTCCAGAGACACAGAAAAGGTCGTGCAAAATTTCCAAGGTTATACCCATTATACACAGCACACAATGTTGAAAGTTGTAGCTTTAACAGAAACTGAAGTTATTTAGCACTCTACCAAGAGCCTGATGCATCATTCAGGAAGATTTTTACTGTCTTCAGTGCGTTCAGATTAGGTTGCATATTTAATGAGCTATATAATTTTTAGTCTATTACTGCCAGCTTCTCCTACAGAATATTGCCCTACTGTCCATACAGTAACATTCCTCTACACATACTCACCTATTCATGAAAATCAAAGTAAGATCAGGTAAAGAATGTTTTAAACTATTTTTAATGGAAAAATGCAGATAGATCCATTACAACATTTCATCAAAAGATGTAATTTACATAAATATTAAAAAGGTTTGGGGGATCCAGAGTGGAATGGCTGGTCAGAGGGAACAGGGTAAGTTGTGA
>VZTV01109399.1:2246-15776 GCA_013400875.1 Anhinga rufa
AAAGAGATGTGCTACACTGTTTTGCATCCAGAAGATCTAAAACTCGTTAAGACATTCTACACTTTAAACATAAAGAAAAAAATCTGTAGAGGATACACAGCATTTAGCTGCTTTTTCAAGGTTTAATATTCCAACTCACAAGAAATCTGCCTGTGTTTACTGATATGCTCTATGAGGCTTATTTTCTATGCAGTACTCAGACCCAAAAAGGAAGATTTGCGACAGGGAATGGATCTTCAGTTCAAAGACCAATTTACTGCACATCAGATTAAAATCAGGTTCCCTCAAACTGTCTCTACCTTTTGTCTTTCCCTCCCTCCAGTCCCATTTTTATTACTCTTCTACTTGTGGTGTAAATTGAGTATAATCCTTGGCAGATGTAAATCAACACAGTGTCTCAGGTCCAAAACAATGACACCCACGCCAAAGAATACAGCTACAGGAAGAACAGACTGCAGAGATCAGGACATTTGGATAACTGTCTTCCATTAAAAAACCTGCTTTAAAACACCTCAAACACATGCAATTGTCAGTATCTAATCAGCATGTGATAGCCTTTGCAATAATTTTCTGCTTTAAACAGAGTACTTCAATTTTATTAAGAATTCAATGCCCAGTCCCCCCATTTTGGGTAATGTGACCATGTACATAAATAGATGGCCTCTAAAAACTTAGTTAAGCTATTGCTATTTGCTTAGCATTTATTCTTTTCAGCACTTTAGGTATTCAGCAAGATACAGTAAAAAGATTCAAATATTCATAAAAACTAAAACCAGTAGTAGGTCACTAAAAAGATTCAAGGATCAAAAATACAAGGTAGAGCATGTGACTTACATCCAGATTTTCATTGTCTGCAAGCTCCTTTGTCTTAGAAGTAAGAGGTGGTGAGGAAACAGGTGGAATAGGACTCATGATCTGGGAACTGCATAAAGGAAAGCATGTAACTGGCATGATTCAAAGTTCTTGCTTGGGGAGGGGGGGGCAGGGGGTATGCATGGAAATAGTAATGAATTTCACTTCCACAACATTATAAATTCAGAAAACTGGAAGAGAAGTATCTTTGAAGACAGTACCTCAACCCTGTTTCAGAACAAACTCTATAAACAGCAACTTTGACAGCTGCAGTTCCTGAGAACGGCAAAAATCTGTGCCTGGATAGCTACACAGTTTATGGCTGTGAAGGACATTCACTTACATCAAACTTAGCATTTTGATTCATCTTCCATAAATAATAAGAAGACATAGATGGGAATTTAGCAGATCCACATTTTCAGGATAAACTTCTTCTTGAATGTTCTTAAGATGATACACTAATACACAACACCTGCAAGCACTTGTCTCTGGAATGCAATTACATGAAACAGAACAGACAAACCCAATGCTTGCAAAGCAAAACTATCAGACAATAAATTTACCTGAAAGGAAGTAATGAAACAGCTCTACTAATGTCTAAGTGACATTGCAGCCTCAAAATACACCATACATCCCAGGACACCCTATGTAGCTTAGCAGCAAGATCAGTGAAAAGCAGTATTCTTGTAATATGAAAAGTATACCCTAATGACACAAGTGATTCGATATTGAAGCTTAAGACTAAAATCATGAAAATTTCTATTAAATATTCACAGGAGACTTCAGCTAACCAAGTGTGTTTACACCTTGCTTAACACGACATTATTTAGGTATTTCAGCCTTTCTTTTGGATTCCTGCAAGAATAAAAGGTGTTCTCCCCCATCTCCTTTACATTCACAGGACTCTCCCTACACCTTCTTTTTCAGGAGCAGGAAGAAATTTCTTTCCATTTCAGACTGACTGGAATTTTAGATCCATATTCTTTGATGAAAGTAGGAAGTAGAGCCTCATGCAACAAATTAATTGAAGACATCCCAACTTTTGCAAGGACAGAAGGAAGCAATGCCAGTGTTTTTCTTGTTCTCCAGAAGTTATCGTCCCTTCATGCAGTAAGGTCAAAGGCTCTGTAAACTATTTGTAGTCAGGTAATACATTCCGTGAAAGCTCAAGGGGTTTTTTTTGTTTGGTTGGGGGGTTTTTTTTGGTGGTTTGTTTGGTTTGTTTTTGTTTTTGTTTTTTTTGGTTGGTTGGTTGCATTTTTTTTTTAATGTCACCGCTTCAGATTATAAAATAGAATGTTAAATATGCAGTGGTCCCTAAAAAGGAGAAAGAATTTGAGGGCTTACAGTGTTATGTGTTTCTGCTTTTCTAATGGAAATCTAAGTTTCTTACCTGTCTATTTCTGCACCATTAGATCCAGATGTTGTCATGCTTTCTGCCATTGAACCTTGACTGTCCCTCTTGCTAGGTTCCAGTCCATTCTTTATGTCATCGAAGTTTTCATATTTCAGTGCCTGGACTAACTGTAGCAGGTACATCAGCAAATCCTCATGAAAGAAAAAAATGAAAGTTAATTGAAGGTCCAGTCAAACCTGACTAGGACTCCATATGTTTTCAAAATTCTAATTTGTAGAAAAACTTATTCAAGATTTAGTGACCTATAAAGAAATGGAAATTGGGGTCTCCCTATCATGCAATATGCAATAGAAAAACTGGTGTAGGATGCAGTTTCATTCACAAAAGATACTGCGTTGTCACACTACTAATTTTTTGTTACTCAAAGGTAGTAAGTGCTAATTAAGTAAATATTTAAGTGCAATTACTATTTTGAAGTTCTCTTTAGTTAAGCTGCCCTACTTGCTTCCAGCATCCACAAAAAAAAGTTTCAGTTTGTGGCTCCCAAGAAGAAAATTCAAGCACAAAATCTGGACCATAGTGCCAGGCATTCAGATTCTCTCCTCTCATATGCACAACTTTTTTTTTTTTTCTTTATTTTTTTGATCCCTTTGTAGCTGGAGATCAAAAAAAAAGCCATGTATCTGATCTATTTTAGATTGAAGAATAGAATTTTAATCACTTGTTGTTTATAATTTGTTACCTCTAGTATTCAATCTGCTCTGTTTAACTGCCTTCAAATGTTTCATAAAAAGTACGTTTTTAAAGTCAAAGCAGCATGACCTTGACTACTGAAGTGCGCTTGAAAAAATATGATATATTTATGCTCCCTATTTTAAACTCTATTGATTGCCAAGGATTCAAGAGTTATGGTAATACATTCAAAGTATATTTTACTGTCAAACTAAAATAAAATACATAAATAATTAAATTTTAACAGATTAGCATCTATTAAGTGGGCTCTACTCACAAATCACAGCTCATCATATTCTAATCAGTATACAATTAGAAACATCTTATTTCCACAGATGCTTTTCCACTCACTTTCTTTAGCAAAAGAGCATGATGATATACTGCTCTGATTACTAGGTAGATTTGTTGGAAATCTTTTAGTAGACTATTTCAATTCTATGCAGGTTAACATTCAAAATTTATCACTCATTTCTGGGGAGAACATATGGTTGTTTCACCTTATTTGACAAAACTAGCTATCACTGGCTCTTCACACTAAGACAGTCATCAATGACTGCCACTTACTCATGTGAAGACGTTGCTCCATAAAGAGCTTATAGTAAATAGCGTGACAGTGAATTTCTTTGGTTTTTTTGTGCTTGTTTTTTCTTTTAGTTTTCCTTCATTACTATTCACTTAAATGCCTTAAGAAGTACTAAACATTTCAAGTACTCAACGAGACTAAAAATCCTGAGACTAGCTGACTTCCACATGTACCTACAGACTAATGAATACCTCATCATCAGCCTGCTGAAGCCTGGCGACAGCATAACGCCGAACTGTTGGGTTGGTGAAGTGAGACGACAGAAGTTCTAGAGAGTCTTCCACATCCATGGGCTTCCACTTGCCCAGCAGCTCCAGCGCTTGCTTTGCCTCCTGTGGTAGGTCCCAGTTGACACATTTTAAGAATTTTGTCAAGGCCTAAATAGAAAGATATTGAACAATTCATCAGTGAAAAGCCAGGCTAAACAAATGATTTAGAACAGAATATAGACTATTTCAGTTGAAAGTCACAGTGGTCCAACTGCCCAACCAATTCCGGGCTGACCAAAAGTTAAAGCATGTTGTTAGGGGGCATTGTTCAAATGACTCTTAAACACTGACAGGCTTGGGGGACCAACCACCTTTCTAGGAAGCCTGTTCCAGGGTTTGACCACACTCTTGGTAAAGAAATGCTTCCTAACATCCAGCCTAAACCTCCCCTGGTGCAGCTCTGAACCATTACCTATGACTGGATCCCAGGTAGAAGAGCTCAGCACCTCCCTCTCCTATTCCCCTCCTCAGGAAGCTGTAGAGAACAATGAGGTCGCCCCTCAGACTCATTTTCTCCAAACTCCTCAGCCCCTCCTCACAGGACACTCTTTCCAGGCCTTTCACCAGCTTTCTTGCCCTCCTCTAGACCCATTCAAGGACCTTCACATTGTTCTCAAACTGTGGGGCCCAGAACAGCACACAGTGCTCAAGGTGAGGCTGCACCAATGCTGAATACAGCAGGATAATCACCTCTTTTGACTGGCTGGTTCTGCTGTGTTTGATGCACCCCAGGATGTGGTTTGTGCTACAGGGGTAGCTCCTGTGAGGGGCTACTAGAAACTTCCCCTGTGTCTGACAGAGCCAAGGCCAGCCGGCTCCAAGACAGACAGACCCACCGCTGGCCAAGGCTGAGCCCATCAGCAATGGTGGTAGCACCTCTGGGCGCTAACGTATTTAAGAAGGGGGGAAAAAAAGTACTTCTGTGCAGTTGCAGCCAGAGACAGGATTGAGAATATGTGAGAGGAACAACCCTGCAGACACCAAGGTCAGTGAAGAAGGAGGGGGAGGAGGTGCTCCAGGCGCTGGAGCAGAGATTCCCCTGCAGCCCGTGGAGGACCCCACGCCACAGCGGGTGGGTGCCCAAAGGAGGCTGTGACCCCGTGGGAAGCCCACAGTGGAGCAGCTCCTGGCAGGACCCATGGGTCCGTGGAGAGAGAGGAGCCCACGCTGGAGCAGGTTTGCTGGCAGGACTTGTGACCCTGTGGGGGACCCACGCTGGAGCAGTCTATTCCTGAAGGGCTGCACCCTGGGGAAAGGACACACGCTGAAGCAGTTCATGAAGAACTGCAGCCTGTGGGAAGGACCCACGCTGGAGATGTTCGTGGAGGACTGTCTGCTGTGGGAAGGACCCCACGCTGGAGCAGGGGAAGAGTGTGAGGAGTCCTCCCCCTGAGGAGGAAGGAGCGGCAGAGACAAAGTTGCCTGTGACAGTAATTGCTGAGTGATCTCCCTGTCCTTATCTCGACCCACAAGCCTTTCATTATATTTTCTCTCCCCTTGCCCACCTGAGGAGGGGGAGTGATAGAGTGGCCTTGATGGGCACCTGGCATCCAACCAGGGTCAAACCACCACAATCCCTCTGTAAGTCCTCCTGTCTCTCGAGAGAGTCAACAGCAGCTCCCAGATTGGTATCACCAGCAAACTTGCTAGTGGTCCATTCAACTCCTGCATCCAGATCATTGATAAATATATTGAACAGGACTGGCCCTAGAACTGAACCCTGAGGAACACCACTGGTCACCAGCTGCCAGCCAGATGCAGCCCCATTCGCTGCAACACTTTGAGCTCTGCCCTTCAACCAGTTCTTTGCCCAGCGTGCCAAGAATCCACTCATCCCACAGTCAGACAATTTGTCCAGAAGGATGCTGTGAAATTAATGTTTCATGTTAAGGTAGAACTAGTTTCAGACTACATTTACATAAGCACAGACCTGAGGAACCTTACTGATGTAAGTGGAAATACAATACTGGATTGTTTTAATATGTCCCAAAAAACTGCAGCTGAGTTATCTTCCAAGTAAAATGTAAAGTCAATAGTTACTGCTCTACCACAATTACCACTACATAAAAATGTCCGCTGCTGGGGAATTATTTAGTTATTTAATTTACTTTGGGCCTTTGGTATGCTGCTACTTATTCTGATAATGCTATCCCTTGTCTGAAAGGGATGAAGCAGCTCTTCTTTAATAATTTTTCCTTGCTGAAGACAAAATTGGCAACATTGGTATTTAAGCTGACAGTCAGTGTATGTAAAAAGACTGCTGTAGTAATAGCCAGTTTGTATGATTTAAGACAGAAAATTACAGTCACCAATTCTTACATCAGTAACACAGTAGAAAATGTTAAAATAGTCTTGACTAGTTTCTAAGTCACTGAAGCTTTGTGCAAGGACAGAACGTTGTAGAATGAGTGCCAGATGAAGCACATCTTGCATTAATAAGTCCTCTCAAATCGTTCAACTTACCTTCTCCTGATTAGTAAGGTAATATCTGAATTTCCAAACTAGGTCCTGTTCCTCGTACGTTAGTTGCTTTGTTGGTGGATAACTCACTATGATCTATTAGATGCACAGTCAGAAAGTGAGTTTAAAAACATGTACAGGCATAATCAACAAGTTAACAGACTACACAGTGACAAACCACCACATGACAACACACATAAATAGCCAGGGAAAAAAAAAAGAAAAGCTTTCCAACACCACAAAGTTCTCATGCTATCAAGGTGATGCTCCTCAGCTATGTGGTTCATTGAACTGCCAGAATAGGCAAACATATACAGTTACATTAAGGCTATCATTAACACCTACACGGTATGTGCACAACATGCATTCTTATCGCCCCAAAACTTGTACAAAAAAAATGAGCAAGTACCTTCTGATGCTTTCTGAGTTGGACTCATCTAATCACTTGTAAGAAACACTTAACAATATTTCTTCATTAATTACTTCTTTAAATTGAAATTAACTGTATTGTCTTTAAATTGTCACCACATATTGATACCAAACTACCTAATAAAACTGAATTTAGCCATCATATGATTGACTTACATTCAGCTGATCTCGTGTAGCTGCATTAGGCTTCAGATCATGATCAGAAGGTCCACTTCTTAAACTTCTAGCAAGCTTGTGATGCTTGCTTTCTACTAAGTTCTCCTAAATGCAGAGGGTAAGTCAGTATTTACAAATAGTTAAACTCCAGAGAAAATTACCACTGAAATGAAACCATCTAGCAAAGACTCACCAGTATCTTGAATAATGTATGACAATTAAAATTCACATCTAGAACTACAGCACCTTCTGGATTTTTTTTTTGTTGTAGCTTTAGAAGAAACTCCTTCAATAATATGTGGAGGGTTGTTGGGGATTTTGAGATTTCGGTTTGGACTTTTACTTCACACAATTTACAAACCCTATCTTGCCTTTTGGTGAATTGCTGCAAAACGCAAGCGCTTCAGTCAACACATCTGTGACTTAGCACTCAAACGTGCTAGCTGCTTTATGAATATTTTTAGGATGTTTGCAGTATAAAGCTTTGTATGCAAGAAAAACTTCTCAAAAAGTTTTCCCACTGTTAATAACATGTTAGCAACTGTAGGAGCCACAATAGGAGCCACAGTGTCAACGAGATTTCAGCAGCCAAGGCAGTTTTCAGCATTGTCAGACTTGCTCTTGCAGTGTTAGATTACACAGTGCTCAAACAGTGTTGCCAGTAGAAGCCCACTTACATTAAGGTTCCCAAAGCTGCCAATACCAGTCCCACTGAATTGGCATCCACAATAATGGAAATCTTTTCTAGAACTGTACTTAGGCACTGTCTACATGAAAGACAACATACAAGAGAGTGTAGGGAGAAAATATTTTATCAGATGAAGTGACCAAGAGTTACTGCACCTTGTGCTAAATTTCTGTTCTTCATCTCCCTCATACCTTTTATTCCCACCCTCTGACCTCTTTTGCCAACAATCCCCCTTCTCTGCTTTCCTACACCTCAGAAGCAAGCGCATTAGGTATGGAAAGGTAGAGATGAACATATCATTAAATCAATTCTTGTATTTTAATCTAGCAGCAGCAGCAAAAAAAAAAAATTACAGAAAGTCAAATCCACTGATATTTCTCAACTGGTCAAATACATCTTTCCACTGGAACTTTTAAATATTCAAGACAGCAATATAGACTAACTTTCATATCTATTTATGAAAACTTCAACAAAAATACTCTAATACAGATTGTATTACATGGAGCATTGCTTACCACAGACATCTGGGGATCTGGAATCTTAACAATTTCAGAACTTGTTAAAATTTGAGATGACTCATCACCATCCTGAATGACAAAAAGTTAAAAGCATATTAAATATCTCAAGTTTTAGGAAAAAAGCAACATGTCGTATTAATGTATCGTGAATTATACTACAGCGAAAAAATGATGCAACTGCACCTTGCTGACTTTTTATAGTTATAAAGGGGAAAACAGAAAATAAGAAATGGATTATTTTTCTTCTAAGTTTCTGCCAGAAGATAAACAAGGTGGCAAGACAGATGAAAGTTCATCCAAGGAGATACTGCTTGGCAACTCACTACCATGCTGGCACACAAGTGAGTGGAGAAATTTGCCATTATCTTTACATGTGTCCTCTGGAAGCACAAAGTAAAAACAGATCGGAGTCTATATTCCCACTGAAAACAAATAATTTCCTGGAAATAACAACTACGTTGCAGAAAATATCTTCTAATAGTTCAACATACAGGGTCTCTGAAACACAGACAAATGTATGAAAATGTAAGTGTGCCTATCTATGGCACATGGAGAGTGACAGTCTGCTATTGAGCAGTACAACAGTAGCCTGCTAGTTTTCCTTAGGGGAGTCTCACCTGCTGCTGCATAAATAAGGGAAAGGTGAAGCTGAAAGTTTCCTGTTTGAACCAGGGAGAAGGAGAAAATACAAAGCCTGCCACCACATGACAGAAACAGTAACTCTGTTTCCCTCTTCCAGTCACAAGCAGCCATTTGGTTTTGGTTTTTTTACCTTAGAAGTGTAACAGACGAACATTTCATTTAAAACACAGTATAAAAGAGTAAAACAGAAAACAAACAAGACAATGGCAGTATAGTATGTGCTATGCTATATTTATACTTAGTTTGTTCTCATTTATTTTGGAGTAAATTTCAGCTCAGAATAAAGTTCTTTTGGCATATCAACATTTCCCTTAATATAAGTTTTGAAATAACTTGCTCAAGTTTACTTCTGCCCCCACCCTCCTCTTTTTTTTTTCCTCCTGCTTTTGCAATCACATATACCTCTTGGGATGGCTTTCCTTTCATACTTTTCAGACATAACTTTCAAAGAAGTGATGGGCTTGTGTCAAGGGAAGAATAAGTGTCGTGGTTGAGCCCCAGTCAGCAACCAAACACCACACAGCCGCTTGTTCACTCCCCCCACCCCTGTGGGATGGGGGAGAGAACNTGATGTTTCTGGTTCCTGAGCTGTGATCGCTGCTTCCCCCTAGCCAACTCTCCCCAGTTAATATACTGGGCATGACATCATATGGTATGGAATATCCCTTTGGCCAGTTTGGATAATCTCCCTTGGCTGTGCCCCCTCCCCTCCCGGCTTCTTGTGCACCCAGCAGAGCATGAGAGGCTGGAAAAGTCCTTGACTAGTACAAACACTACCTAGCAACAACCGAAACATCAGCGTTATTGACATTATTCTCATACGAAGCCCAAAATATAGCACTATACCAGCTACAGGGATGAAAATTAACTCAATCCCAGACAAAAGCATGACAAGAAGTCATCAACAAGACACAAGGATTAAAATTGCCATTAACGTCTCAGGAGAAACAATTTTTTCCAGCTCCATGAATATTGTGCTGTGGACTACAGTAAAAAATCTCTTATTATTAAAGTGCATGTTCAGGAAGACACTTCTATAACACTTACTAGTTTCCTGTGCTTTTCTGAAGTAACAATTTTAGAGTGAAAATGATGACAGTAACTACAGGGAAATACACACAAAATCTTTCTGTAGCCAGTGATGATCCCGGAACATGAGGAGGATTGCTTTTCCCTCTAGTCTTTAAAAAAAAGCATGCATGCAAATACTGGGGAGGATAAAGAGGACATTTGCTTACAGTTTCTTCATTTTAAAACCATACTGCCTAAGTATAAACTTATCTAATTGTATAGAATAGTATTTCCAAAGTATTTCTATTATAACAAAATACTACTGTATCACTATAACAGCACACTGAACTGAGTCAGAGCCACACTGACAGATCAGCACTTGCATTGTACTAAAACCTCTGCCATCTCATCAGACAGAACTTTCAGATCATGTTACACTAGTTTTACAAAGTCAAATTACATAAAAAAGAACTCAATTGTTTGGGGGGGAAAATCCTTCTGAAAATAAACACATCTGATGACAACAGATGACAGACCTATTTCTACCTACTAATTGGTTATCCTCCTAATCAAAACCATAGTAAGGCTGCAATCTGACTTGACCTTTATAAAACAACAAAGGATTACCAATGCCCCAGTGACAAACAAGTCTCCACTTTGTTTAGACTCTTTGCATAAAAGTGTTGTAGGAAAAACTTGACACAAGAGTGGAATGATTAGCAACTAAAAAATACTCAAGACTCCTACTGAAGCACTTATAACATCCATATCCCATGTGAATTCTCTAAGGATAAGCAGTAAAAACACCCATACTACTACATCTTTCTCTCAGGGAAAACATTCAGATAAAATAGCTGTAAAAGGAAAGAGCCTTGCAGAGCTTTTAAGCCGGTAAAAATGGAGCACACCCACCCCACAATCAAAAGCCGATGACAACTATTACCAACTCAGAACTTAGTAGGATGAGAATGACAAAAGCACAACTCCCTAAAATTTGCTTCCTTATAAAACTACAATAAAAATTGCACAAAGCCTTCCAGTGACTAACATCAAAATGTTTATAACACCCTTTCAAACCAAGATTGGGGATTTTTCCAAGACTTGTATTAAAAGAATGATTTTTAAACTCATTGCTGATAACCTTTTGAAAGAAATGACTGTTCTTTAAACTCCTCTTCTCAAATGCAGCTAGATTATGCTGAAGAGCCAAGCCGAAAAGCTCTAGTTATTCAGCTAAAGCTCTAGAAAAACTTTGTTCCCATTGCATGTTAGAACAAAGCCTTAAGCTTCAACCAAAACTTGCTATGAAGCCAAGTTTTCCCACAGCATTTGTGGGACAAGTAACTATGTCAGGAGTTAACATTTTCAGAATGAAGTATTTTGTGAAATCCTCAAGAAGGCACAATGCCATTCATTTGCCTATGAAGAACATCAGTTGTTTAATTTTGCCTCCCAGTTAGATTAACACATAGCTCTAATTCTCTGTCATGCTTGAAGCGCATCACACAGATCCTTGTGACCCTGACCATACAAACTTACTAAACTGTACCAATGTCTGAGGCTCAACTCTAAATTAGCATTTGAATTTGGTGAGGTGCATGCTTTCAAGTGTTTCTCCTGATCATCTCCAAGTAGCGAGCTTTGGCTCATATAATGGGAGTTTTAGAAACACCTAATATCCTTCAAATGCCAACAGTCATTCAGCTAAGGGACACTGATTAGAGCTAGACCCAAGCATAAGCACACAGTGCAGCACTGTGCCTTCAGCAACCTCTTCACTGTGTAAATCTGCTCCTCTTGGCTACATTACTTGCTGGCACAGCCAGAACCTGAGATGACCTGCTATTTTGCACTGGAAAACAAAAGCAACATCAATGCTAAACAGCATTAAGTCGCTTTAAACTACAATGTTACAGAGCATTACAGGTATTCCACTACTGGACAGGCTGGATCGATGGGCTGAGGTCAATTGTATGAGTTTCTGCAAGGCCAAGTGCCGGGTCCTGCCCTTGGGTCACAACAACCCCAGGCAACGCTACAGGCTGGGAGAAGAGTGGCTGGAAAGCTGCCTGGTGGAGAAGGGCCTGGGGCTGCTGGCTGACAGCGGCTGAGCATGAGCCAGCAGTGTGCCCAGGTGGCCAAGGGGGCCACCAGCACCCTGGCTTCTATCAGCAATAGTGTGGCCAGCAGGAGCAGGGCAGGGATGGTGCCCCTGTGCTCAGCACTGGTGAGGCCGCACCTCGAATCCTGTGTTCAGTTTTGGGCCCCTCAGGAGGTGCTGGAGCGTGTCCAGAGAAGGGCAACGAAGCTGGGAAAGGGTCTGGAGAGCAGGACTTATGAAGAGCAGCTGAGGGAACCAGGGTTGTTTAGCCTGGAGGAGGCTGAGGGGAGACCTTCTTGCTGTCTACAACTACCTGAAGGGAGGTTGTAGTGAGATGGGTGTTGGTCTCTTCTCCCAAATTACTATTGATAGGACAAGAGGAAATGGCCTCAAGCTGTGCCAGGGGAGGTTTAGATTGGATTTCTTTCCTGAAAGAGTGGTCGGGCATTGGAACAGGCTTCCCAGAGAGGTAGTGGAGCCACCAGTCCTTGGAAGTGTTCAAAAAATGTGTATATCTGGTACTTTGGGACATGGTTTATGAGACATGGTAATGTTGGGTTGATGGTTGGACTAGACATTCCTAGAGGTCTTTTCCAACCTTAATGATTCTATGATATATTAAGGTCAGTGTGGGTGACTATTATAAATATTACAGCCCATGTAAGAAAGTCAACAACATTTTCAGAACTTTCTAAACCAGCAACGTGGTTCTGCACTTTTCTGAAAAATCAGTTTCACATCAATGAATAAGGAGGTTGTATTTATCTTATTCTTTAGTCAAAACATCATTGCAAGTAACACCAATGGGATACAACATCTCCTAAACAAAAGGTAAACAGACACCCAATGCTGCAGACACTTCTTCCAAGCCATGAAAAAGGCTCTGATAAAAAAAAGTCTGATTTTAAAAAAACTGTATGCAGCAGTGCAATCTATTTATTTATTCAAACAAAGGTTTCACTTGAAAACTGCAGAAAAACACATTAATGATAAATGCTGATGTTATTTGCACTTGAAAGTCACACTGAATTTTTGCCTAAATGAAGAATCAGAAGTGATGCTCTTACTAGCGGTTATGCTATCCTTCACGCCTTGAAGGCTGCATTAAAATTTAGTTAACAGAACATGGAAAGAGCCACTGCCACTTCACTTCATTGTAACTGAATGTTGAGTCAAAGAATCTCAAATTCTATCAGCCACTGCTTAAAGACTACTTCTTTGAAAACACTTGAAAACAAATTTATCAACAAAACTGCGACAAGTAATCTCCACTTCGACCATCGGTCACAGGCAGGTGACAACAGAAGCTGCTTTCATTAGACTCAATATACTGGATTGGTGATGCTGGATATGTATACTGTACACTGTAATTGGAAGGATGACAAAACTGAGAAGACAGGCACTAATTTATGTACTGTTTCCCACTGCTGCCAGAAAAGGGTCAAGAACCTGTTGAAAAGCTACTTCATAGCAACAAATCCCTCAAACTGCAGTTAGTTATAGCTTTAATATGTACTATTACACATTCAATTACTTTATTTTCACAAGAACAGCCAATTTATAGTTATTTTGTTCCATGTACTTTCATTATGCTTCAGAAACATCTGCTAAAAGAAAGATCCATGCTTGAAGTCTGAATCTTCTTCCCTGCACCTCACACATCTGTAAAACCATAACAATGACAAAAAAAAAAGCTCAAAAAGTGCCCACCACACCCCCCCAAAAAAAAAAC
>VZTV01109411.1:0-15884 GCA_013400875.1 Anhinga rufa
AAACACAAACTTTTACCAACCTTTACTGGTATGTTGATACTGTTATGCTTATGTAAACAAAAATCATAGAGACAAGGTAAAGGTAGTTTAGATTATCATAAGGAAAAAGTGATAAATATTTGATCACTCCAGTAATTATGCATTGATAATGAAGCTGTTCACTTTCACAAAGATTTACACTACCTCAGCCCAGAAAGAACAGCAGTGTATATTTCAATCTCAGCTCCTAAATGATCACAATAGCTATGCATAACAAACAAGACTGTTACTGTCAACTTGTTTTTCAACTCTGTTTCTGATACAATATCCATTAGTGACCAGATATTTCAAGGACATCTTATACATACATGGAAAGCAGGAAAAGGAAAGATAAGCAGTTGTGAAACACTGACCATTTTGTTTTACTAAGCATATACTTGAAATTCATAAACAGAATTTATGTCAATGACTGACCACCTCTTGTAAGCACAAGACCTGAAGTGCTTGAGACACAGATGTAGGATGTTATGTTGCATTCAGTTTTGAAAGAAAGTTAAAAAGTGACTCAAGTTAGGGAAAGTGGTCCTCCAATTATTCTGGGTCTTCTGATACTGGAGTGATCAAATANGTGTGTTTGTGGTGAGGCAATTGTGCTTGCCTGGTGGGGGGAGATGGGAGATGGTAGAGGAATCCTCAGCTGGAGATGATTAATTCTAAGTGATATACTCTGGATAACCCAGACTCATTAGAGTTTTACTTTACCTCTGCCAAGTCTTTGCATCATAGTATAATAATTTTGCTGTGCTTTAGCTAGGTGAAATTTTACGTGCTTTGTAATAACAGAATTAAGGTGATATTAAATTTTTTACTAGCTTGTCCAAATAACTCATGTTAAGATCAGCCTTTTCCTGTCAGTCTCAGTAATTAGTCAAATTTAAATCAATTTTTTTTCTAACTCTTTTTCTTGATGAAACCTTAACTTCCATAAATTTTTTAGATAATGGTTTTAAACCACCTTATTTCTAGAATTAATGTGGTCAGAGGACAGATTACCAGGTAGCTCTGCATAAAGGTTTCCATCAATGTGATAAATAAGGGCATGGTTAGTTCCCTAACAAAGTTGTGCTGGAGGGTTATGTTTCATCACAGTGTCATTATAAGGGGATCTTCCTGTTCCCTTCATAAATATATGTGACTTTGACAATTTGTATTTTTGGAGAGTACAAAAGCCCTGTGAGATCAAGTACTGCCTTATGTTCTTAGCTGATATTATGCATTCTTTCCACAAATGTGTTAATTTCCTCCCATGAATATGCTTTTCTAAGGATTATGTGAGGGTATGTGGAAGGAGAGTATCTGCTTCTTTAAGGCTATCTGGTCAAGGATCTTTTTCAGTGCAAAAAAGGATAATAAAAAAAGGAAGGAGCTATAAACAAGAACACACAGGGACAGAAACCTGACCAACAAATTGTAAAGGAGGCAGCAATGAAAACCAAACCTGGCCAGCCACACTAATCGATGAGGGCATGTGGGAGTATGTGAATGTTTATTCCAGCAAGGTTATCTGACTGGGGACATGGTCAATCAGGAAACTAAGGGAAAAAGGGGGAAATCAGAAACAAAATATACAGCGACACAGACCTGACAAAACAAACATGGTGACAATGACAAGAAACAAACCTCATCACTGACACAAACTGATGGGCTATCAAGAAACTACAGGTACCACATCCAGGGAGATCAACCTGGACTTTGCAACTGATAAGACTGTAAACCAGGGGTACCCCATGCTGGGAGGGGTTTAGGATTGATAGAGCTGTACAAACCTATGAGGAGACATGTAGGAGAAGGGGAAGCAGGGAGGAGCAAAGAGGGTGGGTAGACAGAAAACAGGGCTAATGGCATGTTAATCAGTGCTGGTCACTATGCTTATCTGTCTGAGCCCTGAGCCTGATCACCACAGTCTGTCCTGTCTTCTTATATCTTATTAAATTTTAACTCTCCTTCTATATAATCTCACTATCCTGTGTGTATGTGTGCTTCAAGGACTAAGGGCCAGCTGCTGGTGAGACCTCTGTGTGTGTGGAATTTGTCAGTGGTCTGTGATGTCAGCTACTGCAGGAAAGTGGGGGTCCTAGCAGCAGTAGTTGGAGGGGAATAGCTCTCTGGATCTAGAGAGAGTCCTACAGAATTTGTGCCCACAGTGCCAACTACTGGGGCAACTGACATAAGCAGATCTGGTACCAGCTAATGGAATCAGACCAGCACTGTAAGTGTCCCTGACCTGTGATGTTAGCTGTTGGAGCAAGTGTGTGTCCCTGTCCATCACTTGTTCAGGTGTGGTCTCTAGCTGTCCCACCTCCACTGCATTCTGTGACTCAGGCTCTCACATCTGCAGGGTCACTGTGGATAGCCTTAACCTCCTCTTCATCCTCCTGATATTACACAGAATGCTTATTTCATCCAGCACCTGATGCTCAACGTCTTGAACAGAGTATGCCTCCTGTAAGCAACACCACTCTGGTCCCCAGTCCCAGGCCAATGGCCCCCCTGCATCCATAGTCTGGATAATGGCATCACAGAACACTTGAGGTTGGAAGGGACCTCTAAGGATCATCTGGTCCAAACCACCAGGGGGTGGGGTGGGGCAGGCCCTTGTGTTAATCAAGAACCAACCTATCAGGAAGCAGCTTGCAATCATGAACCTGCCAATCAAGAAAGGGCTAACAGAAGCTGTTAGCTGCAGGGTCCCCTGGAGGCTTCCAGAAGTGTTCCCTTTAACAGGGTAGCTACCTCTGAAGCTCTTTAACAGGAAAAATCGAACAGGCTCATGTAATCTTATACAAGTAATAGAGGAAAAAAAAGAAGGAAGTGGAAGCACAATAAGTGTATATGTGCCTGCATGTGAGTGTGGGTGCATGTGTGGGTATAACTAGAGAGAGTCATGGTTAATCCAAGCAATGAGAAAAATAAATCTCCTAATTGTGCCAAAAAAATGTAAATCAGGGGAAGTGGGGCGGGGAGGCAGAAGGGAAGAGAAGGTCTTTTTCAGTGGTGTGCAGTGACAGGACCAGAGGCAGTAGGCACAAACTGAAGCACAGGAGGTTCCCTCTGAACATCAGAAAACACTTTTTTACTGTGAGGGTGACTGAACACTGGAATACGTGGCCCAGGGAAGTTGTGGGTCTCCATCCTTGGAGGTCCCTTCCAGCCTCAGCTATTCTGTAATTCAGTTCTGCATTACTTCTGGCAGAGATGAATAATTTTCATATAGTCTTATCAACTTAAGTCTTCAAAAACCTACAATCTTTATTTATAAACTACTAACTACCATAGTAACTAAGCATAATATTTCTTCAGCATTTTTATAATACAAGCTTTGAAAAAAGATACTGACACAGTATTTTAATTTAGCAGTAAAATGATATTCTAAGCTTAAATCCAAGGGGGAAAAAATAATCTTCTAAATGCCTGTTTTGTAAGAGCTGTCTTCTAACATAAACATTGTCAAACATTTTCATCTGTTTCAAGAGAGAAATATGCAAGTTTTTTTTTCTGCATCCTAAAAGAAGACCCTAATTGGAAACTTCAGGGAGTGAATGAGTTTGCTAATCACTGATCATATCCACTTGAAACTAAGGAAACTTTATGCAAGCTTAAAACTAAAATCTCTTAATCAGCAATATGGCTGCCATTTAACTTCATGTGGATATTCATAAAGACTCCAATGATGCGGTTTAGAAAAGGGGTTTTTACAACAAAAACAAACACGTAGAAAGTGTTTTGGCATTTCTAGGCATCCAAATTAAAAAATCATCAAAAAAATCTCCAGGACAAGCAAGATTCATCACTGGAGAATATTAATATTTGGTCTTTGTGTTTCCCCAAAGAATTTTACCTCAGTAATGAGACCACTAATTCACCTTGTAAGACTTGAGAGAGTAAAATGTTCACTTTCTTCACCAATACATTGATTCATGAAGCCAGAAGAGCTCCAAAGAATATGAATTTCAGGGACAGAACATTTGTTAAAGGGTTTAGTGTTTTAATTGCAAAAACCCACCCATTTAAAGTCATACAACTATTTTACATATATAGAAATTTACTCGAGATGCACCCTGTTTTTTAAGAATAATGTGTATCAGGAAATACCCTTCATCATCTTTCTGCCCTTCAGTTTAGGTTTTTTTTTTCATTTTTGAAGTTTCAGTATTTATTGAAAGTATTAGAAACTTCATCAGCTGTGTGCACTAAACATGACTTCAAGAACTCTTTTTGGAAAATGGAAATCTAAGAAAATGTCAAAGGAAAAAGGATGACCGGCAAAATTTAAAAAATGCTGGTTTTGGAGAATTCTTAAAACCACCACCTCTCCTCACCCCCTCCTGCTGTGGCCCTGGTGGTGACGGTGGTGGTGCAGCCCAGCATGGGCAGGGGAGGTCTCCCTCAGGAGGCTGGGCCAGGGCAGCCTTGGCTAGTTGGAGCCAGTTGGAGCAGATTTGCTCTCCCTCCCCACTGGCTGACATGGGTGGCAATAGCCAGAAACACCGTGGGCTGAGGTTGAAGACATATGACAGCC
Source organism: Anhinga rufa (assembly GCA_013400875.1). Classification (NCBI taxonomy): domain Eukaryota; kingdom Metazoa; phylum Chordata; class Aves; order Suliformes; family Anhingidae; genus Anhinga; species Anhinga rufa. Next base: position 4,559 of record VZTV01109411.1, read on the forward strand.
ATTTGTGTCATGGGGTTTTTTGGGGGGCACCTGCCATCCTTGCCTGCTGGGACCCTGGAAGGCAGCTGATGGGGACTGGGTGGGAAGGAATGCACCACAAGATCTTTCCACTCATGCTCATTTTATGGCCTGCAGTGATATCTGCCAGTCTGCTTCGGTCTGTTTCACTCTCTTTTTCCAATTACTATTTCATCAGAACTGTTTTGTTCTTGGTAAGGAGAAGAATGATTCAGATAAATTGGCATTTTCTGATGTAAATCTGTTTAGTTAAAAATATCCTTGTCTACTCTGCCAAACATATGTATGCTAGCACTATGCAGTTTAGCAAAATACGTAAGCATGGGATTTAAGCATATAATTGAGTACACTCTTGTTAGGTAAGGATTGCTTAATTAAAGTCAAGCATTAATTAGGTTCCTTCCAGATGATTCAAAGGGCTCTCATCATTGCCTACTCTTATTAATCCCAACCTAAACAAGTTGTATGGTTCTTCAAGCCTGTTACTCTTGTTTCTCTGCTTCTAGTTTGGTATACTATAAAAGCTATATTTGCTCCAGATTTGTTGTTATCTATACAAGAAGAAAAAAGCTTCATCTTTTATATTTATGAAATACTTAAGCATCTGTATTTATACATTTAGCCTGATTAGTGGATAGTTATAGAAGTGTATAAGGTCAGAGCAGATGTATTATGTTATGTTGTCGTGACAGAAATCATGAGAAGTGTAAAAGAGGTTTTTCTAGATGTCAGTGTATAAGAGAGTGGAATTTGGATAATACGCAGCAGGACTGAAGAACCCTGCAGAAGTATCCTGAAATGAAAATACAGACATGCCTATTAACATGATGAGGCAATAACAGGAACAGTGGAGTGCAGACTAGAAAGTCTCTGGGATTCAACCATGTGGCACAAGACAGAGAAGAGGGAATCCATATGATATGCTTGGCCTTCCTGTAAGAGATGAACAAGGAATACTAGGAAGGTAGTGTTGAGCTGCAAGGTTTGAGAACTGCAAATTTGGCTGATATGAGATGCGTGGCCTTGAAAAATCTGTATTCCATGTATGCATGCTCTGTTAGAAGACATAAAACCACAAAGGATAGGAAATAGTTTGACAAGTTGCAATGTCACCTCTAATGTCACTTCTGAATATGTGAAGTTTTAATTAACAATGTAAAGGCAATATGTTTGCTTTATATCATAGAATCATTTACACATGTATGACTGTCCAACAGTTGCTCCAGAAGAGCTTGTAAAACTACTGAATTGCAGAAATTTTAGGAAAGAACTAGGAAATTAGAAAAAACTACATGCTTATAAGACTATAACTTATTAAGACAGCCTAATTCTAGAGAGTTGAAAAATAGAAGCATTCAATATGTAGCCAAAACACAGGCCTGTGACACCTGTAAATTGAAAGTCCATTAATCAGCATATAATTGAAATTATTTTACTTTGAAATTGAATGTAAACTTGCTAAAACGGTGGAAGCAGCAACAGTATTTAAATATTTTGTAATGCTGTGATGGTATAGCTAGACACAATGCATAAGAATTTTACATAAATATGTGAGCAATGTGACCAAAAAAGAGGCAAATAAAAGCACATAGTTGCATTTACGAAGCATGAGAAAACATACAAACAAGGACTAAGTAGGAGGAATTGCAAGAGGAAGAGCAAAGAAAAGCACAAGGCTTGCTTTGGGATTAGGATTTGGAACAGATTGAATTTCTGCTGAGCACAGAAGCAGCATGCTTGGCAAAACTAAAAACAAGACAAGCATCACTGCAAGGAAATGAGATACCCTCTCTGGGAAAGAGGCTAGAAACAAACCCAAGGATGATGGAGCAAAGATGGAGGGGAAACAAGACGAGCTCACTTCTGTACTGACTTCTCTCACCAAAGATCTCTCAAGCCTGATCATCATGACCTCTGCAACTGGGGACTGTCACAAATACTCACTGCTAATTTAGGCTGTTATAGTTAGACTTCTGTCAGTTTTGTATATGTAGTAATGATGACTAATAATTTGTAAGAGCTAACCATTTGCATCAAGTGCTGTAGATTAATTAATTGAGTAAAATTGTTTTTTAAACTTTAAGACATGCCTGATTTGTCAGTCTTCTAAACGCTCCCTTCATAGCAATCTCTAATTCTCTTATTGTGTATACACACATGTACACAGTTACAACAAATGCTCATTTCAGTGAAGGAACAACAGACCTGACTCATAGGTGTGGTGATTTACTCTATCATAAAATTATCAGATAATGCAGTAACTCTAAGCTGATATTATGTCATGAGAGAGTTAGTAATTATTTATCTTATTTTCACTTGTAGTATCAGTCATGTAACTACTTCTGCCCTTTCTGGCTATCTCTGTGTATTGAATGTAAGAGGAACCTAAAGTTACTTCTCTTATTTTAGACCTTTGATAGGTATGTAAACTAAGTAAAATTAAATTTAGACAGAATACTTACTTTTTTACTTTAAGACTATATTAAGATAGCATTTCAATTCTTACATTTCTTAGATTAATTTACACTGCAGAGAATATGAAGTACTCTTAAAATAAGATGACACTTTTTATATATTTTGAAAGATGACAGAGGAACTAAAAAAAATGAAGATCTGTAGAATTAAGCTTACTGACTTCAGTCAGACTACTAATGTTTTCAGTTAAGTACATCCGAGGTGCTTCAATGGACTAGGGCCCAAGGACTTTATAATAATACTTGAAATATATTCTCCTATCAGAATGTACGTCATTCACTTCCTCATGCAATTTTTCAGGAATAGTTGTAGTGTCCTTAAGTGTTTTAAAAATAAAGAATCATATAAAACAGAAATATAGAAATAGAAGATTTTGGTATTTTCTCCCTTTATGTTGGAGATTGAAATGGCTTGGTGTGCTAAATTTCAATGATTTTAAAAAGAAAATTTTCAGGTTTTGACCTATGTATGAAACAGTAGAAAAAAGTGGATCTTCCTTACCACTGATGATAGTACAAGCATTTTAGGCATGCTGATTAAGATTGTTAAAATATGTCCTTGGATTTTTTCTGGAATGTATCTGATTGAGTTCAGTCTGTTGCTAGGAAATCTTCAACAGTTCAACATTAATTTATTAAGCATATTTGAGATTTTTTTGTTCTTTTACATGTCTGTATACATTTAGATATCCTCTACAAATGGCTTTAAACATAAAAATTTCTAGCAATGTCTGTACTGTTAAATAGAAAAACCCCAACTGAAGGCTGAGTGGTACAGAAGGAAAAATCAGTAAAACAGAGTACTGTTGATTTAAGGAGGAAAATATTTTTAATTTGAATGTAGCACTTTTTTTTTTAGACTTTATCTGTTATATTCACCTGCATAAGCTTTCTGTTTTTACCAAATTCTAGCAGCTACAAATTGTAAATTGTCCTTTGACTTTTACTCTCTGTTGTGCTGAAAGTCATAAATGAATTTTCTTAAAATTATTTTCTCTTTACTGATGACATTTTTTTTTCCTCTTGTCAAAATTGTATCCAATTGTTTTCCTGTTTTTATCATAATCACTGGAGTTTTTCTGCTTCTAAAGACACTTGGATAAGTACATTGCCACATTTTCTGTTACAGAATCCAGTATAGTTTCTCTTCACCCTGTCTGTTCACTGCCTGGGTGAATAGTTCTCTATAATGTGAGTCATAATCTTCACCAAGCTATTTCAGCAGTCTGGATTATCCTAGGAACTCTATTTTTTTTGGCTGCACACTGTCTAGTATCGGTGTGAAAATATCTCAGGAGAGACCAAGGTGATAGCATATTTTCTGCTTTCTTTTTCCTCTCAGGGCTTTACCACTCCAGTTTTAATTACATTTTTTATTATTATTTTACTTCAATTTGTGTTCACACTTAACAAAGAGTGGTTATTCATTTTTACTAATTTAAAGCAATGTTATCAACCACTACAGTATTACCTATTGTGTTTAATGAGGCTTGAGACAAAGCTTAGTGAAGTCAATAGCAAATTTTCTATTAAGCACAATGATGTAGAGTATATACTGGATTTGAAGTTAATATTTTAATTTTAAATAAATATTTAGTATTTAATTAGTTTTAATAATAGCAATAAGTCATACAATTATTAACATTGTTATTTGGGAAAATGGAATCTTTTTATGAAAAGTGTGATTAATGTTTCTGAGCTGCATTCTCTTCAGAATAGGAACATTAACTCTTACTTTCACATCAAAACATAGCATTTTTAAGACAGCATGTAATTACCAATACCTTTACTAAACCAACAAAAAATTCCCTGCAAAATGCAAAGCTGCCTGAATAGATTTCCTTCTAAGCATCTTGGTGAAAACTGGGAAAAATGAAACAATATTAATATGAGTAAGAAGAGAAAAAGATAGATCTTACCTCCTGAAATAATTGACTGTAATGCTACCGTAGGTGAAAGAAATCTCTAGGCTTTGGTCCATGATCTTATTGGAGCTTCTACTGTTGTGGTTTTTGGTTTGTTGTTGTTTTTTGTTGTTGTTGTTGTTTGGGTTTGGGTTTGGGTTTTGGGGGTTTTTGTTTGTTTGTTTGTGTCCTGCTTTTGGCTGCGATAGAGTTAATTTTCTTTCTAGTAGCTGGTATAGTGCTGTATTTTGGATTTAGTATGAGAATAATATTGATAACACACTGATGTTTTAGTTGTTGTTAAGTACTGCTTACATTAATCAAGGATTTCTCCAGCTTCCCTTGCTCTGCCAGGGGCACAAGAAGCTGGGAGGGGAGGGGGCATACTAAGAGGGAACAGTTCATATACTGGAGGACAGGTCTGCCATTCAGAGGGACATGGAAAAGCTGGAAAAATGGGCTGGCAGAAACTCATGAAGTTCAATAAAAGCAAATGGAAAATCCTGTGCCAGGGATGGAGTAACCACATACACAGCACAGGATGGATGCTAACTGTATGGAAAGTAGCTTTGCAAAAAGGGATCTGAAAGTCCTGGCAGAGAGCAAGCTGAAATTTAGTCAGCAGTGTGCTCCTGAGATGATAAAGGCCAAATACATTCTATTGTAACAATCTTAGCTGTATTAGAAAGAATTATCCAACAAGAAGAGGGAAGAATTTTTTCACCTTACTCAGTACTTCTGAGACTGCATCTGGAGTACTGTGTCCTGTTTTGTGCTTTTTAGTACAATAAAACCATTGACAAACTAATAAATTCAGTGGAGGGTCACTGACACCCTATGAAGGCTGGTGCACTTGACATTCAAGGAGAGGTTCAGATAGATGTATTTATTCAGCCTTAAAAAAATACTAAGGGACCCTAATTGCAGTTTTCAGCTACCTGATGGGTGTCTATAGAGAAGATGGAGCCAAAATTTTCTCTGACATGCACAGTGAAAAGATAAGACACACCAGATACAAGGTGCAATGAGGAAAATTTCAAACAGATGTAAGTGAAAAATTATTCAAAAGAAAGGTGAACATATACTGAAAGTGGTAACCCAGAGAAGTTGTGGAATGTGTATCCTTGAAGATATTCTGAAGTTGAGTGGACAAAGTGCTGAGCAACCTGATGTAACTTCTATGTTTGCCCTGGTTTGTGTGAATGGCTTGACCAGATGATCTCCAGATATCTATGATTCTAGAAAAAGAGAAAAGTGTGAATGAAAGTTTCTTCATTGTCTGTGAAGTTTTCTAAATCACTATATTTTAGATAAAGCAGTATATTCACTTGTAATTGGCACAATATTTCCTTCCTGTTACATCAAGTGGCTCACACAATGCTCTTGAGTTAGATTACTCCTTAATACCATAGACACAGATCTCAAAATGTGGGTTACAGGAGGTCTCAGATTTTTTGGTTTTAATTTATTTATTTCAGAGCAGAGTGATAAGTGATGGACAGTCTTTTGGTCTTTGTCTTCAGCATGTTTGAGTTACCTCCTAAAAGACCTAACTCATCAGCAAAAACATAATATATTGTTGGTTGAAATGCATGCCATATGTGACATTCAGAGATGTTTTCTCCTAACAAAATCAATGGTAATGCCAACTAGCTTCTTCCTATTCCCTGTTCAAATTGATTAATATGCTTAATATTATAAATAATCCTGAAACTATCTGGATTAAAATATATTTAATAAAAATTTTATCTTTCCACACATGCCATATATATTCAAATGGACAAAATCACAACTGAAAATAAAAGAAAAAAGAAAAATAGGAAAGATTCTAGGAAGGGAAGATTATTTAAGGTATAATGAGTTTCTCTGCTAAATATGTCTAAATTTGTATCTATACAGATAGCAATATTTTTTAAGGTTAAATATGGGGTTGTGGTGGCTTAAGTAACTACTTTACAAATGAAAGTTTCAGGTTTGTTTTGTTAGTAGAATATCCATTCTAAAAATATCAGGCATAACTTAATGTGATATTTAAAAACATATTAAAAATAAAATTCTGAAGACCTTTACTACTTATATATAGCTAGTCTCAAGGAGTAGGTGAAGGAGCAGCAAGAGTGCTGCTTTGTCAACTACAACATAAACAAAATAGGCTTGTGATCAATATATTTGTTAATGATTATACAAGATTCTTAACAGTGAAGAGGTTTTTTTTTCTCTTTTCTTTTCATAGAAAGAGGTGTATGAGAAAATCTGCATGTAATATAAAGATGGGTAAAAGTAAGCACATTGTTTAGAACTTCCTCTTATGAACATATATTAGTGAGTTTTCAAGTACATGCATATCTGCATGCTGTTGGGATGCAGTCAGTCCACATAAAGTCTACAAATATTGTTTTTACAGTACTAAATCCTAACAAAATATAATTAATCACCTAATTACAGCTAGTAATTGATATTATTTGATGATTTCTATGGCTGTATGGTTGGAACAAAATCTGGCATGATATTTCAAAGTGTACATATGTGAAGTTGGATGTCTGGTTTACCATCTGCATTGAAAGGATAGGAAGAAAATGTTCAAAATAATACAATTAAAAAAAACCTCCACCATCTAAACAAGAAGGAAAAACAACACTGAATATTTTTCATCTTTTTATGCATATGAAAACAGCATGGACTTTGTTTTGTGCAGAATAATTTTGGATATATTTCCAGAGAGATAAACTGATACATTTCTAATTTTCTACCCAGTATATTATACTGGGTAATATTTTGATTGTATTTTGAAAGTGTGAAAGTTATTTTTAAAATAAACTTATGCAAGTTTTGTAATAAATGTGAATATATAATACTGATGGCGTTTAGAGGTTATTTTGATATAGGCTTATGTAAAACAATGTTTAGTGAGGACTACTTGTGATCTTAAATATTAACATATTGTTAATTGTTGTACATATTTTTGAGTAATTTTAATTATATTAATATATTAATCAATGACCTGGATAAAGGGATGGAGTGTAGCCTCAGCATGTTCGCCAATGATAGCAAGCTGGGAGGAGTGGCCGATACACCAGAAGGCTGTGCTGCCATCCAATGAGACCTGGACAGGCTGGAGAGCTGGGCTGAGGAGAACCTCATGGAATTCAACAAAAGCAAGTGAAAGGTCCTGCCCCTGGGGAGGAACAACGCCATCCACCAGTACAGGTTGGGGGCTGACCTGCTGGAAAGCGGCTCCTCTGAGAAGGACCTGGGAGTGTTGGTGGACAGCAAGGTGGCCCTGAGCCAGCAGTGTGCCCTTGTGGCCAAGAAGGCCAANAAGCTGGTTCCACTAAAATATGAAGAAAAACTTCTTTCCTGTGAGGGTAACAGAGCAGTGGAACAGGCTTCCCAGAGAGGTTGTGGAGTCTCCTTCCCTGAAGACATTAAAAATCCACCTGGACTCAGTCCTGTGCCCCCTGCTGTAGGTGTGCCTGCTCACACAGGGGGGTTGGACAAGATAATTTCTTGAGATCCCTTCCAACCCCTACCATTCTCTGATTCTGTGATGGTATCTATAGGGGTTTACCTCTCCTGTTTCTGTGCCAGATAGTTTAAGTGAAAAACATCTACAGCCTTATTACTTTTCAACTTAGGTGATAAGTACATTTTTTTGTGTGCTTCAGCAAGGTGCCTGAGTTAGACTCATACTGAAAACGTAATTCTTTGTTAGGATCCTAATTTTCAATAGAACCATAATTTTGTTGAGAATGTTGTTTTATTTATTCTTTTCATCATCTCAAAAGAAAATTCAGAGCAAATGGAGGAAAATGTTGCAAATCCAATCATCCTAGGAACATACATATTAAACTTAAAACTTCCAGATTAATTGTAAGAATTTGGAAACAATATTGCAAAACTGAATACATTCATAAAATTGACATGGCAAATTAAAGAAAAAATTGGCTTTTGCTTATTTTTTTTTTTTTCATGGAGAAATAAGTATAGTTTCTTTTATTAATAGGTTCTATTTTATCTCATTAAGGAACATGGCCAGACTTTCCTCATTACTATGAGTAGCTAGCCATTAGTTTCAGCATCTAGAAGTAATCTTACAGAATTCTTTCAGATATAAAGTTATGTAAATTCCATCAAATATACAAAGGAATATGCTACATTTGTATTCCTTTTACCTATAAGCTTTTCATATTATAAATAAAAGATAAGTAAAATGCAGAATTTTACATTATACATTGTTTTCCCTCAAAGTTTAATATGAAATTGATTTTTTTACCAACACATGAGGAAAGAAAAAAGATCAGCTATTAAATATAGAATAAATTAAATGGGTGTTACTGGGAAATATTTTAAGAAGTTGTTGCTGGCAGAAGGGAGCAAAGAAAATAGTAAAGAGAAGGATACCAGCATCTCTGATGCTATTCTGATTATGAGAGTACTGCAGCTGCAAATGAGCCAAGCTGTACTCATTGTATAGTCTCTCTTACAGATGAAAATGTATTTTGGCCTAATGCTCAACCACTTTCAGAATCACTCTATTAGGTAGTGCTGAAATAGAAAAAAAAAAAAAAAGTAGCAAAAACCATCTGTTCATCTTAGCTTGCCTAACTGCAAGAGCCAGAAAAGTTCCCTCTCTTGTCTTTTCCCCCCACTCAGTAGCAGGTTTTATGTATAGGGAAACTGAGATAGCACTGTAAATAAAAACCTGGAATAAATACAGTATAAATGAACTCTAGTTCCTTAACATCATCAATACACTCTAGATTTTTATCATCCCCATTCAGTAGTTGTTTTAGAAGCTGAAAATTTGGAGTCTTTTTGCAGGTAAGATGATATTAGACTGGTTCCTTGGCTTTCTCTTTCTTTCCGTGGTCTGTTTACTAGTACATAGCTCTCGCAGCTGTTCTACCATGGCTCTGTTTCCAACTGATGAAGCACATATATGCTGGGAAGTAAGACAGATCTACTTTGAATGTAGGTGTATTACCTGGGTGTCAGAGCTGGTAAAGAAACATTGTGATACCACTTGTGAACAGTTTGGCATGTTCAGTCGGAGGTTGCTAAAGCCCAAGGCTTAAATGTGTCCGATTTCTGTGAAGTACTACATTGCTCCTAGGATTAGGAGTAACTCCTAGGATAGGATTTTCCCCATTTATTAGGGGAAATAAATAGAATTCTTTCTTGTTACCTACAACATGCTGCAGAGAAAAGTAGAAATGATAAATTGTTATATATACATATATATATGTATATATATGTGTATGTGTCAGAGATTCTGTTCTTTAACTCCTGAGTACTGCTACATGATTCTATCTTGTGTTTTCTCCTCTCTATGGGTTTTACATTTCATATCTTTTTATTGTCAGTACTTCAGTGTATTTTTCTCTTGTTTTGACTATATCATGTGTTCTAAAGTACAATGTAAAGTACTAAGATTGAGAAATAACAGGTACTTAATTAAGAGTGTAAGGGGTTGGAACCCAGATCTCCACTTAAACTTTCAAAACCTCTTTCCAGTCCAGAAACTAAAGACTGCTGTGTTTAATTTGCAAACCCTCTGTGAAGTGAACCCTGCAGAAATCATACAGCCCCATACACCGTTTGAGGTTAATAACAGTATCCGCAGCAAAACAGTCAGTAGCTGAGAGAAAATTACACAGGAAAGGCAGGAAACAAACGAAAAATCCAAAAACCACAAAAAAGAAGGCAGTACAGCATTAGTGAAAATTGGTTGCCAGAGAAAGAGTAACACTACATAAAAGGAAAGTGAGCATTGAGATTAGATGGAAAGATAAACTTTTGAATTGTTTTTAAAATAATTGAAAAATAAAAGCTCCATTTTCATATTTCCAGATTTTTTTCTTCAGTTATTTATTACTAATATTTATCTTTTTACTCACAGTTACAAAACAGGATCATTATTTTTAGCTGTTTACTCTGTTCATTTTTTATGTTTTATATTTCCAGAAGCTGCTTAAAACTCAGAATTTTTATAGACTTTTGAGACAGGAAATGTTGGCATTTTGAGTCAACTGAGATGTTCTTTCAGTTTAAGAAAATAGTATGCCCATAAGTAGGAGTCTAATTTAATCAAGTTATGTGGGATGACCAGTATTAGAAAGGATGAATTCACATCTGAAAGCTAATTCTTCTTTTCAATAACAGACCTCACAATATATTTTATTTGTGCTCCATTATAGAGAAAAGTTACAATAATTTCAAATCAGTACATTATTTGTATTCATTAGTAATTGTTTCTCATTTTTTTAGAAAGGGGGAAAATCCCTGAAGTAAATTAATAACCTGTTCTGAATATCAAAATATCACCTATTATTTTTATGTCAGAATCAATGCATAATAATTATTATGACATAACTTGTTATTTTAGGTCCTCTAAAGCACTCTGTGAAAATGTAAACAAAAGCCACAGTAACAAATGGTGAAAAAACAATGCTTTGTAATATTTATAAAGATTTAGAAATCACAGAATGAAATTAGTAACAATCTCCATACCCCTCAATGCAAAATAATTTATTATAAGGATAAAAGTAAATATTTAAATGCAATTAAACATAATATCTCAATAGAACTCTTTTTTTTTTTCCTTTAAGAAAATATTCCAAACTATGCAAAAGTCCATCTTAAATTGTAAATCTTGCCTGTGATATCACAGACCCCTTATTATTGAACATTATGATAGATCAAAGCAAGCAGAGTGGTATCAAATCGAGAAAAAAATTAAGCAGCTACTGATTGTAGTAAATAAAGCTTTTGTTTCATTAAAATAGTCTTTCAAACTAGAGAAAAGTTAGGGGGAAATACAAAAACCCACCACCTTTTGTATTAGTTGTTTCAGTAATATGTAATGAAGTGCCAACATGTTCTTAAATTTTCATAAATGGTTCTTTACTACTGTCCTGGTTTCGGCTGCGA
>VZTV01109415.1:1839-14326 GCA_013400875.1 Anhinga rufa
TCCCCGCTGTGACATCTGTCATCAAATCTTTTACCCTCTAAGATGTGCGTCCAAACCAATTTTCAGTAGTGTGCTGACCCAGCTGCCTGCGCTTCCTGCATGCGGATATGTGCTTTATAGGGAGCAACACAGCATTTCCAATTGCAGACAGCATGGTTCAACAGCATCCTCTCTCACAGCCTCTTATTTCAGTTTCTTTATAACCTGGGAATAATCACCTTTGCACTTTTTGTTGTGAAGCATTTAGTCTGCTGTACAAATATAGCTCACCTTGTTGCAGAGCTAAGTTCAAGTGATTGGGGAACCTTAATTTCCTGGATTTTTCTTAAAACTTTTTCCATTTTGCATTTGTGTAGTTCAGTGTAGAAAAAAAATGGAATTAGCTTGGTGCCACAACTTGTTCTGTGGCAGCTACCTGAAGGCCAGTACACTGTATATGCATGTTGCTTATTTCCTTTTAAAAGTTTACTTCAATAAATATTGTGAAATAAAATGAGGATTTGATGGGTTATCAAGTGCTTATCAGTATGTTTCCCTTAACTTGCACTCAGACAAGCATTCCATGTACTCGGTAATGCCCCCTCTCCACTTCCCCCAGCTCCCCACCGCCAAATGAACATGAATACTAAAAATAATTACAAACTTCAGCACAAACCTTTGTGGTACAGGCTATTCAATCCAGTCTGCTCATGCTGTACCCTTGAGTCTCTCTACAGGAGTCATATCCAGTTCCGTCATAGCTTACTGAGTCTTCAGAACCAAATCAATGCTTTCTTAGCGATTTTCTAAAAGCTGAAAAGCTGTAGACTGTTTTTGCATCTTCAGTGTTTTACTTACATTGCTGGCCTGGCTGGTAGCGAGTGGGCAGCACATGATCGTCTGATACTCTTGGATTATGTGGATTACCAATACGTTTACCAGCTTTTCAGGTGCAATTTCTGATCTCTTTCTTTGGTTTTAGTTATCAAATATAACTTTGGTATTGAACAAGGCAAGGGACTAAGCTGCTTTTTTTTTTCAGGGAGCTTACAAGAATATGCGTGCTGAATGGGAGTGAATTCCAATTCTGAAACTTATATAGATGAAAAAATAGAAATTGAGCAATATTTTTCTCTGGTTATCTGTTGATATTGGAGTTACTAGCCTTGTAAAGCCCTAGGAGAGGAACGTCACTTGTATGAGCATGAATGGTCTCTAAAAATATTTCTCTAAAAGCAAGGGCAAACTCATGTTTGATCACATGAGGTCTTGCTTGTGGGACTCGTTGAGGGAGTTCTTGAAGGGCTTCTCTGAGCACTTCCTCTTTCCATCTCAATACTTCATAGGCAACTAAAGGGTGTTGCTGTGGGGAGAAAGAGAATGGCTGAGGTTCCCTGCATCTGTGTGACTGGGAGAGTTCTGTTGTCTTGTTCAGAGTATGACAGGAGGGAAAGTTTGCTTTCTCATGTGATTTGGAAAGCAGTAAATGTTCCAATAAAATCGAAAGTTTCTGTATTATCCATAAACCAGTTCTCATGACCATTCTCTCTTCTTCACCTCTGGAGTTGTCTCATGCCTCTGAAGTTTTCTTTTGTCCCCTTTCTCTTTGCATGATGTAGTCTACTGGCCTTAGTATTTATAGGTATGCTGTTCCCATCTGTTCCTTCATCTTTGGCTTATATCTGTTTTATAAAGTTCTGCTTTACCCATTTTCCCCCTGATTTTTATTGCTGCCTTAGGGTTTTTTCCCCTCTTTACTTTTCCTCTTCTACCTTAGGAGAGGAAAATAACTCTCATATACCTCCCCTTACCACTTCCTACCTTAATTTCAAAATAACTGTGAAAGACCTCTCCACTTTGTCACTTCATTCAACCCTTCTGAAATTTCCCAGTGTATGCCAGAAGCCACTCGCTTTGCCAGAATCTAGGTGCTCTTCCTAGTATGCAACTTTACAAATGACCTTAACAATAAGACTAGAACAGAGTAGTCATATATAAAGTTGTATGGACTCTTACAATGTGTTATTATACAGCAAATAATATCTTCAAGTTTACATGATCCTTAATGCACGCATACTTGCTGTAAGTACAACACGACAATATTTAGGCTTCTCTCTTTCTCCAGCCTTTTGACTGAAAACACTATATTCACTTTGTTACTTTTTTTCTTGAATGATAGGAACCTGCAAAAACTGTTGAATTTGCCAGAGACTGAAAAAAATGCACCTGTTCTTGTTTTGTTTAGCAAGTCTTTATTTAAAAGAATGAATTGCAGCAGCAGAGTTATGTCAAGTGAGTAATGAACTAAACTTGTGCCTGACTGCACCTCTGCACAGGTCATCCGGAAAGGCTGGCTGACCATCAACAATATTGGCATCATGAAAGGTGGATCCAAGGAATACTGGTTCGTTCTAACTGCAGAAAGCTTGTCCTGGTATAAAGATGATGAGGTAAGGAATGAAGAACTTTTTTTTACCGAGAAAAAAAAAGAGTAATTTTTCAATCTGCTGATATCAGCTTAAAATATTAAATTAGCTTGTACAGACTTGAACTGAAAGAATGTTTTAAGGTTTTACCTGTGTTCTTTAAATTTTCTGGTTTTGATTGAAGGAGAATGCTGATCCTCTAAGGCTTCTGTTGAAATGTTGGTAACATAAATACAGGGTGTTGTGTGGGCTGTTTTTTTTTTGGTTTTTTGTTTTACTTTTTTCTTCCCTTCCTGTGTTTTCCACACATTGCTCTTAAAAAAAAAAAAAAGGCTCTTTTGGAATGTTCTAGTTATTGTCCTATGCCTGTTTGGACTACTCTTGCACATCTACTGTAAGTTGATCATAAATTGTCTAGGTAAAGTTACTTCTAAAAGTAACTACAGCAATTGATTTAATGATAACAATGCTACTCCCGCCTCATATTCTGAGAGGATGAAAAGCATGTCTGCAGAGTTCTGTAGCTGCAGATTTTGCAAGATTTCAAGTCATTAAAAAGGTACAGAAGGTTTCTTTGTCCTTCGGCTTCTTCATCACCACTGCCTTCAACCTGTAGCTGGTTGGTATGGATTTTCAAATTTGACAAAAAAAAATGCACCTTGGTAAGAAATGTCACTGCTGATCAGTAGATCTGAGGTGAGTAACATGAAAACTGGAAGAAGCATTTCTATGATAAACGGGACATCCAGGTTGCTCGCTTTACTGAATATGTTGTTAGGCAGGTTGTATGTTCTGTTTACCAACACTGTTGAAAACATAATTCATGTGATATGCCCTATCCAAAATGCCAGCAGTCATCTTGTTAAATTTTAAAGGTTAAAATGGGATTATTATGTGCACTATCAGCCTTACAGTAAAGCCCTCGGGTTTTTTTTTAGGCTTGTTGGTTTTTGTAGAAAAACTGGGCTACATTTTAAAAAAATCAGAAAATAATGTTTTTTTCTTTTTTTTAGTTAAGTGTTTTCAGCAAAAATTCAGTGATTTTTAGGGTGAATCAGTTCATTGGATGGAAGAGGCACAGGAAAGAGGGTTTTAAATGAGCTCTAAAACATCACTCAAGCTTTCCATTTTATTCTAAGTAATAATCAAAACACTGGCTTACCCCAACAAAACAGGGAGTTGCTTGATGGGGACTCTGCAGACAATTCATATTGTGTTTAAACTAACTTAGTGTTTTACTGCAGTGGATTTTCCAGAACCACTGGGGAGAGGTCCTACGATGTGTGTGCATAAGCCAGAGCTCTGCCGAGTCCTGCAAATCCAGAATGTTACTTAAGTAATACCGCTGATGGTGGAAACTGTGCTGGTCAGCAGTGGTGTTCTCCTGAGCCAGTAGCCATTTTGGCATAGACCTTAAGGCTGAGGAACAAACTAGGCTAATCTTGAAGACTTTGCCCCTTGCCCTTTTATTTAAGTTTTAAAGGGATTCAGGTGTATTTACTGTAACAGGAAAATGAGTGCATGTCAGACAGAGGGGAGGGGCCAAGTGCTAAGTGACAAGAGGGGAAGTTTTATTCTCTGATTACTGAAATATAATTTGAAATATTTTATTGCAATGACATAAAAAATAATTAAAAAGAAATGCAGAAGTGCCATTATGAATTTGAAAATTTGAAGCTGCTATTTTTTGTGTTCTACCTGGAAGCTACTAGGACTTGTCTTATTTTAGTTACAGTTATCTGTACCTAATCTAAGGTAAGGGATGTGGTGAGATTAATACCTTTGATATTTTCTGCCTCAAACAATTGGAGATGTGCTGGGGCAATATTTTAAGTAGTTTTGGTGTTGCTTTTTTGAGCCTGATCTTTTGTTTAGTGTGAAATATAGAAATTCATGAAAATACTTACAGAATGTCTTCTGCTGTGCAACTTCAAAAATAGTTTGTTTTGATAGCCTTCTAGGAGAGTCACCTGGGAATCTCAGAATAGTACAGGGAGGGAAATGGCCGCTGTCTCATTTCCATATGCATATTTTAAAATAACTGTTTGACAATTAAGAGACATTGTGTTTTAAGAGTCATGAAAATACCAGTAGTTCATTCAGGCCAATAAGGGAGATCACTCAGGAATTTCTTAGAGTGGTAAGAGAAGATAATAGCATAGTACTATTGTATGCTTTGCTGGTGGAAGACGTCCCTCCTTAAGTACAGATGTGCTGTATAATTTGATTATTCTGTCTTGGGAAAGAGTTCACAAAGTTATGTTGGATTTTTTTTTTAACTGAGCCTTTCTCAGCAAAACTTAAAAAATTAGTAAGGTCTGTTTTAGATGCCTCCTGACGAAGGTCAAAGCCACAACTTGACCATTAGCTTAGTCAAAAGTCGAGTGACTTGTTTCAGAAACAGAACTACTGGCTTCTGAAAATAAAGCAAATATTTAATCTCCTGGCTGAATTCCATTTTTTGTAATTACATTTAGTCTCTTTAAAATGTTCTCCTCACTTTCAGCTTGGTTTGGTAGTTGTCACATCCTGTTCTCGGATGATTATTGAAATAGCTGCATGCTGTTGTATTTCCACCCTGGTAAGATACATAGTCTTCAGTGATGTGTGAAGTGATACCCGTGTTTATATGTCTGGACTGTGCCCGGGCTCAGCAGGGCTGTGCATGCTGTGAGGTCGCAGGGAGTTCAGATCTGCCGTGCCTCCCACTCGGGCTGGTCACTTCTGCAGTCCTTGCACAGTAGCAAGAGACTCTCCATCACGGCTGGGGAAGATGCAGAAAGTCAGGTCTCACCTTTGTTCTCTTGCCACAGTGATGAGTTTGTTCCCCCCATGCCTCTGCCCCTGAGTAAGGAATGTTGTAACAGCTTGTGTACCAGGGAGCTCTTGACAGTGTACTTTACAAAGTTCCAGTGCTTGCTAGGACCTCTGGGGCTGTGTACCCCCTCTAGTGTAAGCTGAGCCCATTTTCTATAGTCTGGAATTTACTCTGAGATGAAAATCACACTCTGAATGCAAGTGGTTGCTTGCTAGTGCTGTTAGAAGGATGTAAATTGTTTCCTTTATTTGTGAGCTGCAGCTTTTATAAGTGAAGAATCCACAGTGGAATACATTTTGAAGGAAGTTACTTTGGCAAAAGATTTCAAAACTTGTATGATATCGCTATTACAAAAGAAACGATTGTTTTTTTGACATGGTTTTATTGCTGCTCAAACATAGAACAGGATTTTATCCCTGATGAGATGCAACTCAGTGCCTAAGAATGCTTTTTAGGCTTGTAATTATGGAAATATCAAGTTGATGTTTGAACAGTGTGGTTAAATCAGTTACATTATTAGTTCTGTGAATACTGATCTGGGTTAGTTTCTGATCCTGCATACAGTTGCTTGTGTTCATAACTTTGCTGTGTGACCAGTACCATGACTTTGTGCTTTTCCACTTGCTTAAACGGAAGCAAGGAAAATAGTGTACCACTTTGAGGCTGTTGTAAATAAGTGCAATATTAGCACATTCACTGCCCTCACAAATACAGATCTCTTTCATAGACTATTCCATGTAATACTAGCTAAAGTACTATAAGGCATACCTACATGCACACAAAGGATTACATCTGAGCATCTTAGCTCTCAGTTGTAAAAGCTGTAAGCTTTTGTGCTAAGGTTCATTTGAGAGTCAACCTGCAAATATGAAGTCTGTGAATTAGCCACTTCTACATTAGGCTAAAATGGGCTTTGGGAATGTGGAATGCCATCCTAGCTTGTGAATCAAAAAGCTCTTTATTATAAGCAAAAGGATGCCATGTGTAGCATTTTTACATGGCGTGGTCAGAGAATGTGATCTTATTCTTCTTTCCAAAGCAGCCAGAGCATTATTGGTGTGCAAAGGATGCCAAGCTGGGCTCTAGGATAAGAACTTTTAAAAATGTGAAATTTATGTTTACTGGAAATATCCCCTTTAGTCTTATTTCCAAATAAAATATTTCCATTCTGTTTCAGTAGGGAAGGATAGTATTGTCAACATCCAGTGATAGTTGCAGTTTGTATTATAGTTTCACAGTTTATTCTCAATTGTAAAATTCAGTGTGATTTGGGAGGGAGATACGAAAATAAGTGAGGAGGTGAGAGAGTGGAAAGGGGAGAAGTTACTCTAAGGTCTGGCATTGTGTATGTTTACAGAATTAACGTGCCACACAATAAGCTGCTCTTGGCTTCTGTGGCTAGTAGGAATGTTAGTGATTTTTATACCGACAATAATCTAATAATGCAAGTTGCTCGAGTTATGCCTGAGAAGTAAATGGGAGGACGAAACGTACGATGGTGCCGCAAAGCTGCGCATAAATAAAACTTATTGTTAGTGAGTTAATGAGAACAACTAGGAAAAGAGTACTATAGGAAGCACAGTAAAAATTTCAGCAGTGGGTTTTATTGTATTTTATAGGCAGTGTTGGTTTGACTCTAGGTGGGTTGCAGTACGCGGCTTGGTTACTGACCGGCCGTCTGAGATCCAGAGTGACTCTTGGCTGGAGCTGTTGGTGAAGATGCTCTGGTGTGTCAGAGCGGTTTCCCACTGGCGGCTGTCCCTCAGGCTGGGTTGTCATGCGACTGCCTGTCTGTGCCTGCTGTACAGGTGAGAGGATGTTCTGCACAGCAAGTGTAGACAGGCAGACACATGACAACTCCGTCCAGCCAGTCCCTTGGAGCCATCACCGCTGGTGTGCAACAGTTTGTACCATTCCGGTTTGGGGGGCTTTGTTGTGGGGGGAACACACATAACAGACTTAAACTTTAAAACATTGGGAGCTGTAGAACAAGAACGTAATTTGATTTTATTCGGAAAAGAAGCGTTTCAGTACATTAGTTGTCATTGTGCTGACATATATCAGAGATGTGATTTCAACAGACTGGTCACACTGAACATTTGGAAAAACAAAAAGGATTGAAGCCATGGTTTATTTTATATGCAATTCTTACAGGATTTTGCCTGCATATTGTAGTCACACTTAGTAATTTAACCAGATGTTTTTACTCTCCTTGGAGGCACAGAAATACTGAAGTTCAAGATAAAGGATATGTTTATACAGTACATATTTTCTAGGAGCAGATAAGTACAACGATCTCGCATGTTAAAAATAAAAACCTTTCTGTATAAATGGAGGCAACCACATGCACATTAACCCAGTTAAAGGGAATGTGCTGGCAAGAAAACTGGTTGCATTTTATATCTATTTTGGTAATGTGTTAAAGCTGTACACTTAAAATGATATTTCTTTAGTATTTTGCTTTGCATATTATTTAAATTAGCTTTCTCTCAAAATCTATACTTTGTAAGAAAACAAAATAACTTTGTAGAGCTTCAGTGAGTTTTTCAGTTAAACATAGACTATGCTACAGATCAAAAGCATGCAAACAGCATCATTTCACATGACCAGATGTGCTGCTTTGCTAAACTTTCCTGTATATAAAATACACACAGTGACTGTAATCCAATTTAGCAATAACATTTGCAACATCACTGGGGCGTTGTTTCAAAAGGTATAAAACACATTGGAAGCTTAAAAGGGGGGAAAAATAGCTGTATTACTCTTCTGTACAGATTAGATGATTCTGTTTTATAATGGTGTTCTTAAATCTCTCTTGCTCGCTAGTGCCTCCATAGGTAAGCAACAAACTTGTGCTTTCAAACCCTTCTCAAACCTATCTCATACAGAGTAGCAGCAAAGCACTTATAACCAGTTTTCAGGCTGGAACTTAAAAGGAATGGATTTACCAAAAGGCTAGAAGTGGGCATAGGGCTGAGGTTTTAAATTAGACTAATAATAAATTAATATGTAATTAATCAGGTGTTCTAGCTCTGATCATTATTTTGCCATAAAGAAAAAGATGCATTTTAGCTAATATGCAAGTCGAAGTGTACAAATTACGTTTATCAATTATATGAATACAATTTTCCTTGAACCTAACAAGATGGAATAAGATGGCTTAAAAAAAACCTGAATCAAGCACAAAACACAGCTATCTAATTCAGATGTGAAAAATTAATTCCAGGACATTAACTATTCTTTCTTTGACTTTATAATATGCTTCCTTAAATTTTTGTAGCTCTAAGTAAAATTTTAAGTGTATGCTTTAAGTTGGCATGTCTTCCTAGCCGCTTGACCGTTTTAAAGAAAAACAGAGGTGGCAAATTAGAAGTACTTTTAAAACAAATATAAAACACTGCTTGTTTTATAGATTTCATCAAATTTAATGCCTGCATTTAGTTGTTAAAGAAATCAAAGATCTTCAGTCTGGGAGAAAATTAGGTCTCAGTTTGTGTGTTATGGATCCTTCTTGAAATAGCAAAGAATTGTACAGTAAAATTCATTGGCAACCTATAGTATAAAAGGATTGGAAGAACAAAAGTATACATTTTAATTAATAGTTTTTCTATTAACAATCAGGGAAGTTATGCTGGGAGTAAAAGTTTTAAGTGGAAGGATTATGCGGTCTTTCTAAGAACTGTACCCAAGGAGAATTCATCAAAGAATCGGCAAAGAGCTTTACATTTTGAACTGAGGCAAATTTATTTTGCCTTCAATTAATTCGCTGGGTACTACTAATGACTGGGTAGATATCTCCACGTGATTCTTATTTCAGAACTGATATTCCTTGAAATTGTATTTGATTTGCTAAAAGGGCTCAACATTTTTGGATGCTGTATCTGGTTGATTCATTGAGTGAGTAAAGGGCCCAAGAATATTTTAGAATACCCGTAACAAAAAAAAAAGTCTCATGATCGCCAATATTATATTTACAGAAGCCTATATTAAGGATCTGACTTCAAATGTTGGTAGCTTGGAAATTGAGTTAAGAATTGTATTCTCTTCAACTGTGATCAGGACTTTTTATTTAAAGGGCAGGTTGTTATTTTTAGATACTGTTTTGCAATGCAGAGTAAAATGCAGTACTGAAGTACAGTAGCATTATTCAGGAAAGTTTCAATCTTAACTGTGGCATTTCCTGTCTTTTTGTAGGTTTAAACCTGACCCTTAATATTATTTCAGTTAGGATTTTTTTTTAAATTACAGTTCAGGAAGAAAAGCCTTTCACTAGTAAAAATGAAGTTATGCTTAAAATTTATTAAAATTTATTATTTAAAAAAAAAACACACTAACATTGAGGGGTTTTTATTTTCCAATCAGCTTAACAGGTTTTGAATAAAAGATTATAGTAACTTAACATTCTATTTAGATGTTTGGAATTTTTATGCAAATATTTTGCTATTGTGATTATAATATTTTCCATATAGCAATGATACTTGGGTGGTCTGCAGAAATGTCTGGGGATGCACGGTGATAGTACAGGAAAGGGGACAAGGAGCGTGGAGAGGATAGCAGTGTCTTTTAGTCTTCTGAAAGTACAGATGCGTTAAATAGCACTGGTAATGGTAATAGAGAAGGTAACATGCAACTTAATGACAAGGCAGAAAAATGTCAAATGACATGGTTTTTTAAAAGGAACTAGTTTTTTTACATTTGGATGCTTATTTTATCGATATTTATTTCTGTAAAGTTAAGTGACTTTCCCCCACGCTTCTTTGCCCTTTTTCCCTTTTTTTAACATTAAAGGAACATATGGAAAAGGTTTGAAATATTTTTCTTCCTCTTCCCTATTTAATTTTTTTGAGTGTACTAAAAAAAAAATTATGCTCCTTTAAGGTGAAAGAAACTCCATTATATTGAAACACACCACCTATTTAAATGTTCATACTGGTTTTAATTTTCTTTTCCTGTTTTTGTGCATTCTATGATGATATGAACTGTATCATTGAGTTCATACAACAGGATTAAGCATTGAGATCGTCCTGGTTTTACAGAACTCTCACCATGATTTAGTGTGCATTAGGTCCTGTTAAATTTTTTTTAGTCACTGCAAAAAGTAATATTTGGTTTTTTGTTTTTTTCTCTTGAAATATTTGTATACAGCTGTCGTGTGTTTATTGACATGCATATTTACAAACTCTTGATTTATAACTACGGAAATCTTTTCTATATGATTATGATCAACTAGAACTTGTTTCAACTAAAACAGCACTGTTTTAAGAAGCACAGAATCACTTAATTCACTTGGAAAATGTTTTGATTACTGAGCCGAAGTAGATATACTTCCTTATTCATTCCTAACAATACAGGCTTTCTTTCCCTATCTGTTACTTTGCACACTGCATTTCCCCCCCCTCCCTTTTCCAAGCCCCATGCCAAGGGGGCCTCCTAGATCTCAGCCTTACAGTCTAAAAATGTAACTTTGAAGAGTCATGGGTGTATGGGAGGGGAATCACTTCCTAAATCCAGAACGGTCATTTAAAATAAAGATTAATGCAAACAGTGGACCAGAGATAAGAGAAACACTAGTTCCATATGTTTTCATTGTCCTTGCGTATTTAGCAAAAGCTAACGTAGGCTATCTTCAACAGTATTTTCACTGAGAGCCCATTATTGGCTGGATAACAACACTTCCTTTCTTAATTTCTGGATCAGAATTATATTAAAAAAAAAGTAGCTATGCAAGTAAGCACTAGATAGAAAAAATATTTGCAAACGATCATATTCCCCTTGAAAGAATAACTGAGCAAAGTTTCTTAACAAGATTTTGAAAACATTTTTCTACCACTTAAACAAAATCTAAGTCATAAAACTTTTCAGATTTGCTATGCCTAAAACAGTAATCATACCTAAAGAGAGACTAGAAACATTAATGCAAGTTTGAATCTCGTTCCATTCCTTTAATTTCTTCCTGTCTCTTCAGATTTTCTATTAATAACTACATTTAACTGTGTGTTGCAACTCCACTTTTAAAGTTGAACAAGACTAAAAATTCCGTCTGCTCATACTAGAATGGATTTAAACCCACTAATTTAATCCTAAAGATAATCTTCCACCAAATAAAGGAAGAGATAGTGGATGACCTATAAGTGTACATATACATTAAAAAAGAATTATTTTAGTCAAAATACGTAAGCTTTGATGGGAGGCTAAGGGAAATGACAGTGCTAATTCTTGCTTCGTAGGCTTTAAGAGAGCTGGTATAGGCACATTCACGCTAATACTACGCGACCATCTCTCCCCAATAGGACTTCTATTGATTATTGAAGGAGCAATGAAAAAGGTAATAATAATAAACATATTTTTTTAAAAAATCATATAGCATCAAGGCTGACTAAAATATAATATGCATTCTGCAAAATTGGCTGGTTATAATACTAATGGCTGCATATTTATGCTAATTGTTTTTATAGTATAGCTATTCAAAGCCTTCCTGGCAATAATGAACACCATATAGATGGGATTTTTCTTCCAGTTGCAGTAGTTTGTTACTAGTGTTAACTTTAGGGGAGCTGACTCTGGAGTTCAGCTGGTATCAAATTGCAGCCCAGACTTTTTGTATTATTTTGTCCGTGGGGATTTCATTCAGCCTGAGGGTTGTTTTTCCCCTACCAGGACAGCTGGAAATTCACCAAAGCAAACTTCTGCATTCGTTTACAAATTCCATTTTTATCAGTGGGATTCAGGACAAAGTAACTTATTTTGAATGTTAGAAGAAATATCAGCGATTCAAAGTATACTTGAGAGCATCAACAATCAATCGGTGCTGATCACTTACAGGCAATGGCCAGCCAGGTATCGGGATGGAAAGCTGTTGGTTCTGTTTTATTTATTTATTGGGTTTTTTCCATCACATCCTCAACTTTCAGAGGTAATTTTTCCTGACAGTCAAAGATTTTGTATTCTACACAGCAGAAGCCTGGCATGGAGTAGTCATAGATTTCCTATGGTTTCCCTCCCAGTTTTCATTAGCACATATAGCATAGGTCACTTGCAAAGAAGTTTCAGCTGCATATAAAAACTAAGTACAGTTCTAACGAAGGTGATATAATATATTTTACAATAATTTAAAATAATATTCATGCATTCTTTTCTATTATTTTATTACTTTAAGAGAAAATAATTTCTTAAAATTGATCTTCAGATCATAGTTCACAACAGGAGCTATTCAGAATACATACTTCTAGCAAGCCTTTTCTGCATTAAAAAAATATATTCCTTA